>JAVQJD010105199.1:0-17425 GCA_036023655.1 Nannoperca australis
ATTTATACAGCTTTACAATCTACCTCTCATTTGCCCATTCTCACTCACTCTCTCACTCTCTCACACACACACACACACACACACACACACACACACACACACACACACACACACACACCTCTATGGTTGCAAGCTACAATGCAAGGTGGTGGCCATCAGGAGCAAAGTGAACAGGGGGACAGGAGAGTGTTAGTCTATTGTTGTAATAACTGAATTCAGACGTCCTCTTTTCATCCTCAGTAAAATCAAAAGCTTACACGTCAGTTTCAGTTGACAGCAACACTTCAGAGCAGCTGCATACCTCCTGAATGTCATTGAAACGGACAAAACAGTCACTTAAAACGTCTTGCATCGCTCGCTGACTCTTGCTGTCAATGTGAAAGTTATTATTAATTGGAACTCCTTGCCGCTATTTGTTTGTTTGTGTTCCTCCATGGTTCACTTGCTCACAGCGCTGTGCATCAGGAGAACGTTCAGATGCAGTAGGGCGTTTTGACATCTGACACACCCAGGGCACAATGGATTACAATGAATCCGAAATGGCTCAGGCTTTATTTAGCTAATAGTGATCAACCAGCAGGCTCAGGCTTCTCTACTCTGCAGCTGTGTCATCCTTTGTTTCCTCCTTGATCTCATTGCATTCTTGTGTTTATATTTTTTCCTTCTGCTAATGCTGAAGCCTAGCAGCACTTGATAATTGGGAGAAAACATGTCCCTCATTTCTCTGCCTTCTCATACAACTGTCTCTTCTTCTTTCCATCTCTGTAATCTCTGGAAATGATATTAACATGTTCACATCTAAAATTGCATCCGGTCATTTCAGTAAGTAGAGAAATTATAGTGATTTTTAGATAAATCTTCATTTAAATGTAAAAAAAACAAGGGCAACTGCAGACGATATATGTACGTCAAAACTAAAAAGAACGTTAATGAAACTTGCCTGAAGGTACCACTGGCCATGCTATCATGCTGTGCAGCTACACACTGCAGGTGCACACTTGGATTAGAGGAACGTCTGCTGGGTTTGTTTGTGTACATGTTAGAAATGGTCCACCTCCCTCTTTGGGATTTCCTTTAACACTGCTGCTCCATTTCCTGTTGTTAAATTCCTTTTTTCCCACAGCACCTCGGAGAAAGTTGGAAACTGTTCATGAGGGATCAGGTCAGCTTGTCTGTACCTACAGGAATCCCCTCGATTTTTATGTGTAGACACACTCCATGCATTTCTGTAACTGTGCTGCAATTAATAGTCTGATCAAAGCTTTTATACGCCAGCAATTCCAATTTGATTCACATTTGCATCAGCTGCATCGTTTTTTGTGAAAGGGGAAAACATTTCCAAAATATTCCTAATAATAGGAGGAATATTTAATACTAGAGAGACTATCCCGACAGCTTTTTAAACAGGTCGAGATGAAGCCCAAGCAAAAGGCTGAGTAAACTCTCTTTGAAGAGTGTCTAATTACTGACAAAAGCAGCTGGACCTCTGCCAGATCTCATAGTCTGCCTCAAAGAATCCTGTTAATAGGGTCTAACATTTAATGCTCAGGTCTATCTGCTGCCTTCACGCCTTCTACTGTCTTCTGTTTTTACTCTGTTGTTACTTTGTTGTTGTTGTATTGGGCACTGGGCTTTGCTTCAGTGTTTTTGTTTGGTTTGTTTAAAAGCAGAGAAGAAATAGGACAGACATGGCAGGCATTGAGTGGCTCAGAAACTAGCAGCAGCTGTAACATAAAAAAAGCTTTAGCATAAATATAAATGACATACTGATCTGTAATTGGTATTATGTTCCTTTTTATGGTAATGGCTCTTTATTTGAGGTTTCCATTTGGTCTCAGAGGGAGGATTCTTTGTTTGTATAATGAAGGAGGACAAAGCAGTGGGTGGGCAAAATAAGTCGGGTGGGGACCGATACAACTCTCCACCTAAACATGAACCGAACAGTCTGTTTGTGAACATTAGTGCTGCATTGGAATCGGCCTGGTCGCACGAGATAGGCGCCATTTTCCATTTTCAAAGCTCATTTATAATGAAAATGCTATTTGCCAACTTCTGGGCTCTGTGTTCAGTAACAGACTATATTATTCACATGAAATATTAAAAATGGCAAAAGTAGGAAATCTGTTCAATATGAATTATAAGTTTGGTGCCGAAAAGTACAACTTCTATTTTTAGCTTGTTCCTGTTTACTCTGAATATTGAAAGGGAAGTGAAATCTTTTTGGGTAAATGAAGACTTCAGTTTTCTTCAAGTTCAGTTTAATATTCAATTAACCATTGTTCATCAGGCAGAATAGTAACTGGCATACTTTATTAACAATGACTGGTAAGTGATGTAAGGCTGCTATCGGGGAGATATGCATATATAAAACTTACATGTGCTTGATGACATACCCAAGCCACTATTATGCCCCATCATTTCCCTATGAGTAGGACTAAAGCAAAATCATGTCTTGGCTTTGTTTTGATGGACATTTCCGAGAACTGTGTGTGACAGTAAGATGATTTCCTGTAATTTTCCCCTAAGAGTCGTCGTGCCTGTCTGTCTAGTTAGACCTTGTAGCATTTGTGTAACATTTCCTACGCAGCTCAAGTGTGAATAGAAGCTGTCATGTTGTCAGGAAAGAAATGCATTACAAAGTTCTTCCGTACGATGGTTTTGGGTAGTGTGCAAAACAAAAGCAAGGGAATTAAGTTACACCATCCTCCGCAGTGATGAGGAGATAGTTAAAGGAGAAGATCTGATGCAATGCAAGTCACATGGTGCAGTAAACAGTCCGTTGCCTGGTACATTATACATAACTTTCTGTGTTGCCTCAGAAAACAAATATTGCGCAAAACACTGACTTTCATGTTTGAACAGAGTCGGCACGTAGGTTTTTCACAACAGAGACCTATCCTGCATATGTGTGAAAACAAGACAGGTGTCATACAGGATTTCATGTGTGATTGAAAAGCAGCTGAGGAAAGGGAAGGGGGGAATTCACACACACCGCCTTATGATGCAAGAGAAAAGTGGTTGTTTCTATCTTACTGAAGATCACAGAGTTGTGTAATGAAGTTGAATTTGACGGTAGAGATTGTTTTCAGTCAATACTGCCATTTTATATGAAACAGAATGCCAATATTAAAAGCTTGACTGAGAGAAGCACCTGAATTGCCTTTCTGTCTCTGAACCCACCCCGGCTTAAACTAATTAGATGTAGTAATATTGTCACGTAGGATTAGGTTTGCGAAACCCCGGGGATGTGAATCTCTCTGTGTTGATTCACTGAAGATAAGTTGGAGCAACTGATACGATTGCACATTACATAGTTAAGAGAAATAGAAAATGTCAATATTTGCATGATAATAAGAATGCAAATATGTACACTGTTGGCACAAAAGCTTCATAACGGTTGCCCATTTTCTGCGACATGATGTACCACCTTAATTTATCTTCTCATTGTTGTCTGCGAGCAAATTTGCCACAAAAAAAAAGAGGCAGGAGGACACAGGCATCTTTTTTTTTTTTTTTTGAATGTGGTAGATAAGATTTAGTTTCTTCTTCCAGTCCACAGTTTGACAACATCAGCACAAATTAAGTTTATAGAGCCAGTCTTCTAGACCTATTCTCAATTTATATTCTGAGCATAAACATTGAGACTGTCAGATTCCCAGTGGTGTGAATATGGTTGGCTACTTTGCTTTGTTTATCTCCCTTTTTGATGATCTTTGCAGTACAAATACAGATGCATTACTACACGACTTATTTCCTCGCACCGAAACATGTTGGCGGCAAGTGTTGGATAAAGTCTTTGCAACTTTTTAACTGAAAACATTTGGAGACATAACCTGTGTGTTTGTCAGCAGCAGTTCTTTGAGTTTGTGCGCCAGGGCCCATAATTGTATCACTCCTTAAGGGCACATGTTCAGTGCGAAAAAGCTTTCACCCAGTTTTGTGTCACAACTGCCACATTTGTAGCCCACAGGGGGTAACCTCATCTTCCCATTAAGAATCGGATGAATCCTGGTGGAAACGATTCTTCCACTTAGTGTTGCTTGCATATCTGGTGAGAAGCTCAATCAGCCTAACACAAACCTCTCTGCTTCTCTTTTGAAGTGAAATTATTTCATTATGGCATTGTATTATGGCAGTGTTGAATTGGCATCGCTTCAGTGTAGCAGCTAATGTGACCTTCATCACTTCTTTCCTCTTTTACTTTTGTGTCTCTAGTGATCTGCAGAGGCAGAAAGAGAGAAAGGGAGAGAGAGAGAGAGGTGCGCTGTGATTTGGTTGTCCTTCACATCAGGTGATCTGTCCTTGCGGCAGGCAGCTCTCAGTCTTCCTTCCCTGACATGTTTTTTTTTCCTGTTCCTGTCTACCCAGGCATTTTGCTGTGCAGTGATCACAATTCTGCAGAGGGAGTAAGATGCAGACTTATTTTCACCCTATGCATTCTGCTTCTGTCAACACTTTCTGCAGCAGCTCGCACATTACGAGAGCCCACTGCCGACCGAGTTACCGCTGTGTTGTTAGACTTGTATCTCTGTGTGTATATCGTGGGTGCGCATACTTGTTTAGGTGTACCCATAAGCATAATAAAGATTCTGATGCATCCCATTTTACACCAATCCAGACATTTTAATTAGTCTCGGGCTGCTCAGGAGTTCATCAGCGAGTCTCATTAGTGAGCAGTCCGCGATACCCCTCTTCCTCTAATCTCTGTCTGTCTGCTGTCATCCTGCTGGGAATTTGGATCTCTATTAATTCATTTGACGTGGTGACCCTCATGTCCACCACATAATTATTTCTTGTTCGTCTTTTTTTTTTTGGTCTGAAAATTAGCAGGAGCCATTGCAGCTGGAGTATTTTTCTGTTTCCTTTTTGTTTGCATTGCTAATCTGAAAATGTGTATTTCTGTGTTTGTTCAGGTGACTTGGGCAGAGCAACAGGTGTCGAAACGGAGGAAAAAGAGGGATGTCTATGTAGAACCTTTTGATCCCAAGTTCAGAGACCAGTGGTACCTTGTGAGTATGAACAGAAACGTCATTGAACAAAAAGGCTGTGTGTCTGAGGGACATAATTCAGCATTGCACACTGGTTGAGCTTTTTATCCAACCAAAGTCAATACATGAAATTAAATTTAAAGCCGTGATTCCCCCACCCCTGAGTCAAAAGATGAGCCTTCATGAATCCAATATACCGTCTTTGTGTGAAATGCTGATGCGTGTCTTGTTTGCTGAACAAGAAGCGCTAGTCTGAGTGACTTCACCTAAAAGATTCAGCTTGAACAATAACATATGTACATACACAGCCAGCTTTTACATCATGAAATGGATGGTTTACTTCAGTCCATTGACAGCACAGCAATACGGAGAGAAAGCGGAGACAGACGGAGGAGATTCTGCTTGAAGCGCTCTTGTTTTCAGTTGATTGATTTTCACGTTTGACTTGAATGTCACCAATACATCGGCCTGTTAAAAGAAGCAGTAACAACCCCTGAGATTTTCTGTTCAGCTCCACTCTTCCTTCAATTACTGCGCGGACGCTTCGGGTGGAAGAAGATTCATGGTGATGCAAAACAGACTTGTATCACCAGTTGTTCAAAATCTCTGTGCTTTAACAGAGCCGGGTTGACTTCCCCAGTGTGGTGGAGTGTTTCAGTGGTGGTAAAACCTGTGTGTGGATGAGTCAAAGGTTTTATTCAGAATTTAAGAGCATTCTTTTTCTCTCTTGACGGGCTGCAACAAATATTTGTTTTCATTATCAATTGATCTTTTTAAAGGAAAAATGGTAGAAAATGCAGTTTTCTGAAGTTGTTGTTGTTTTTAAATTATTTCATCCAACGAACAGTCAAAAGATATTTTAAAAAACAGGACGTTTTTGGAGAAGTTGGAACCGGTAAATGTTTGAGATTTTTGATTTGACAAATGACTAAAATTATTAATTTATTATCAAAATACTTGCTGATTAAAATTCTTTTGATCAGCTTATTGATTGATCAACTAATTGTTATCAGATAAAGACATAACAAATGTATGTTTTATAATGGTGAAACTATAAAAAATGTTTTACTGAAGCAATACCGTGCTACTATTTATGAATATTATTCTCTCTGTGGATTGTTTTTAAAGCGGAATTGTATCACAAACTGAAGTGGACATTTAACGGGTTTGTGGGGCCGGTTTAAAAGTCAGCGAATTCATCCCGTGGGTACCAACAACAAAAAATCTTTTGATGGCCAGCATCTCTGAGTCTGATCTAGATAGTGTTAATAGTTTGCTGAATAAGATATAAGATGGAGCTGTTGATTGTGGACAGGTCATAAACTGTCCAAATATCTACACTCTTTAATATTTAGTTTTTTCCTTTTCCTCTTATTTTAGAAATACGTTCTGTGTATTTTAAATAAGAAGTGATTGTGTGATTTGTTTAGAAGTGCAAAGGTTGTCAAGTTGCAGGAACGTGCTGCTGCTCTGTTTGTGCCTCATTCAAACTCAACCTGGCTGGTCAGAGGAGATTGTGGGTGGGTCTGTTGGCAGGGTGTCCTTGGTGGACGAATGGTCAGCATCTGCTGTTACAATGAATATTTAATATTTTCTGATATTTATCTAAATTATGTGGCAGATTTCTTTCCCCACTGATAAACTATATGCAAGCCTCAAAGCAGAGATCTCAAGCTGTACATATGCTCAAGATGTCAGCGTGCAGGAGTTCTGATGTCAAGAAAAAAGGAAAAGGACTTACTTGATGAGCAATATTCAAAATGCAAGCTTGCACATGCCTCTCGCAGATTTATTATACACTCAGCGTGTCAGCCATAAAAGGCTTTTTCAATCTGAATTGCAGATCACAACTTTCAGCTTTAATTGATTTTCTTCTTGATGGTTTAAGTGTCAATGACGTTCGAGGGTTGAGGAACCAGCCTCATGCTGTCTGATAGACTGCAGTTGCAAGGCTCTGAAATCTTAGAGGAAAATGTGATACATCACACACATTATGTTTTATCGACAGTACACTGTAAAAAGAACAGCTTTGAACTAGATGAAAGCCAGACATGGCATTTGACCAAAGGTCAGGTTGATGTCAAAAGCGTATCAAAAAGCATACAGAATCATTACGGTGTGCTATCATCCGGTTCACTGGTGCTTTGGATGGTATTAATAATAAACGCAATAAATGCTGATGCGTTCAGAATAGAAATTCTCTTTGTAACCTTGCATCACTGCCTTCCCCTCATTGAGAAACTTTAGCTTTTCACTAAGGAAGAATGACTGAAACTCAATAAGCAGCACCTTTTTCCCCAGATGCCTTCATCTAAATCTTAAATGATTGCCTTTTTTTTTTTTTAAGAGTAAGCCCTTCCATATTTCCTTAAAAAGCACACTTGTGTGTCTCTTAGATAATTAAATTCCACCTAAGTTATTTGCTTTCTCCATCCTCAGTACAACGGCAACCACCGTGACTTGAATGCCAAAGCTGCGTGGCAGTTGGGCTACACAGGTAAAGGAGTGGTGGTGTCCATCCTGGATGATGGAATAGAGAAGAACCATCCTGACCTGATGCAGAACTACGTGAGTATAACTTCCTCAATGAGCTCAAACATTGTGTTTTCCATGGAGAAGCTGTGTTAGTGCAGCAAAGGAACAGAATAAATGGAGCCGATTTTGATTTAAGATTTTGTGCTAAAACTTATTAAAAGTTTGCAGATTTTTCAATACTTGAATGTGCCGAAGAATCTTTCCTGTCTTTTCTAAGGATCCGGATGCCAGCTACGATGTGAATGATGGCGACCCAGATCCTCAGCCTAGATACACGCAGCTTAATGACAACAGGTAGAAGTCCACACAGATAACAATTTAATTTCCACTCACTTGTGTTTTCTAAATGCCGCCTGTGTGGGACATGTAAAGATGAAATTGCACTTGTTCATTAAGTTGAGACACACACACACACACACACACACACACACACTATGATATCTGACAGCTGACATGTAAACAGGCTTGTGGCTGTTTATCATCCACTGTTGAGTCTAAGGACAAAATCAATTAAAGGCCACCGCCTATGGGATTTTGTCCAAGACATTTACATTTTCTGACATTTAATGCTTTTTAATTTCCAAAATGGGCAATGACTTCCTAATATGAATCCTGCCCCCCAATTCAAGATGTTGTGGATTTGTTTTGGTCTCTTAAATCACACTGGCGCCACCAGGTTAATGTTATAGCCTGGGTAAATCTACACTAGGATTAAGGTGTAGTGTGTGAAGAAAACTGCTTTATTGCAGTGGCCGCTGCAGGTGGCGTTAGGGGTTGTTTACCACCACAGTGATGTCTTGCAAAGAATTGATTGAATTAAGTTCATCAGCATTAATGAAACAGAGCAAATCTCTTGGCACTGGAGGGCCATTGCTCGTCTTCCTTCATTCCCACCGCCTGCTTCCCTTCTGACTTTAATTTCTGATTTGCTGTAATCTGCTGTGTGTGGGCAACTGGCCTGAGAGGCTTTTTTATCTCAAGGCTCACCGCGATTACTGGTGATAGGCAGAGAAGATTATAGTTGCAAGGATGGAAATCAAACATCCCCAACGGAGACAGGGGCCTGGAGTGTGGGCACCATGAATATGGAGTCCAGAGGGGTACAGAACGGCCTAAACATAATGTAACTATGCTAAAGCTGTATCAACTTCTTAAAGGCTTTGTGGAACGTAGAAGAGGTGCAGGCTGATTATAGAAGCTGTGAAATTGTTTTCATACTAAAAATAGTCTACTACTTTGGGGCAGAACCACACACACAGTTATCAGTAAACGTTTTGATAAACATGGAAACAGTGCAAACAATATGCTGTCGTTTTTTAATTCAGGCCGATAATGTTTTTTTTAAGATTGATGTGCCAGTTTCTGAAACGGTTTTCACCACCACCATCAACAAATCCCTAAATAGTGGAATTCTTTGTGGAAAGAATGTGGGAGAACATCCCTCCACTGCAACTCCGCAATCCATGCCAAGGCACGCTCAGGCTCTTCTGGTGGCTCATAGTAGCCCAGAGCCCAGCGAACACACTTACTATTAATGTTTCCTCATTTTGGCTGTACCTCTTTCCAACCCGTGCTCACCTGAGCCCTTCTATGCACTTATCTCTTGCCACCCAGCTCTCCGTGTCTTCCCTGTGGCAGGACCAATTGAGAGGGAGCGTATTTGCGTGTGTGTGTGTGCGTGTGCTTCTCTTACTTTACAGTCAGTTAGTGCAGATTCATGTGTAAACAACCTGTGGGCGGGCATAAAAATGCGTAAGGGTCGTGTCAGACTGTAGGTGTCTGTTCCCTGCAGAAAGCTCATCTCTGTTCACCTCCATAAAGCTGTCTTTCTTTTCCCAGCATACAGGAAGCAGTGAGGATGGCTCAGTAGCAATGTGACCATTCACCCTCATGATTATCCAAGACGGCATGTGATGTAGATGTTTTTCCTCCGACTCCTATCAGGATGGTTTCCAAATGTGGAGTTTCTGGATTAAACCTTGCTAAACTGGCCTGGAGGCTTTTTAGGCCGCCAGAATCACTCTATTCAACATGTGCAATAAACATGCTGAAAAAAACGAGTTAAACTAACTTTACAAAACAAGGTGGCAGTGCAGACCAAGTACATGTAAATTCAGAAATATTTAATGCGCGACGAAGAAAGAAGGGACCTATTTAACAGTACAGCAAACAGCAGGCTGATTAATTTTCACCATACCCTACATTAATCTCTCTTTAGACCTTTTCATCATACGCCTCTCTTTACCATGCTCTATAAACATCACCAGACCTTTTTGTCCTGAAGGCCAGCTCATTAGTAAACTGGCGGAACCATTAACAAACTTAAGAATGAGCAGAGCAAAACAGTTGTTCAGATTTACCTTTGAGGTTCAGTGCAGCCCAAAGACTAATGAACAGCAAACGATGCTATCCACGGCCTAGAGAGCCTCAGTGATTTGGAAAAAAAGAAAGTAATTAAGCTAATGCTAGAGAGAGCAAAAAGCAAGTGAGTGAAAGAACATGGAACTTTTAAAGATAAAAGGGATCAATGCTGTGCTGGACAAGTACATATTTCACACTATCATTGCAGTGTCAATCAAATCAAAGTATCAATGGAGTTTTGTACAACTTAAATGCCTTTTTGAAGTTCTTTTGATATAAATGAAACATGTGATTGGGTTTCAAATTTTAATACCAAAAGCCATAATCATTTATTATTTGTGCAGTGAATTAGTTTTTCATGTATTACCTTTGTCATTTTATTAAGTCATTCATTTGTATGTAACACAAACTGCAGGAGCCACATTTAGAACTTGACAAATATTATCTATCACATGAAGCACCTAAGACGATTGATGTACAATAACGCAGCATCAGTGGCAGATCTTTATATAAAAGCCAAAAATACACAACTGGCCGGTGCAGGTTTGGGTTAACAGTTTTCCCATCTTTGCACCGTCCACAGGCGCAGTTTGGATACATCTGTATGACAATTGCATGTCTCTTTAGCAAGTCCCCACTGAGAGGCAGTTTAGGCTATGCACAGCGATAATGGTTCTGCCAGCTGTGGGTTTGAATACTGATCATGTTGTTGGCCTCGGGCCTGCAGCCAACTGTAGTTGCTGTAACCTGAGTTACTCTCTGTGCGTAGAATCTTCCACGGGGCTCGTTCTCGCTGTAATCGGAACAAGACAGGACCGAAATTGCTTTTTGTTCACCATAATCTCCTGTTATCAGTATTACGTATGACGCAGGACTTCTGAGTTATTGCACAATGTGTCCAATACAAAAGGTGTTCTGAAGTTTGAGATGTCTTTTTCCAAGAAGTGAGTGACAGGATTAATGAAGGCGTTAAAACTGTTTTAAATAAAATAAATTTCACATATAGTTCATACTGTAGGTATTTACCACTTAGTCTTTAAATGGACAGTTTGCATTATGTGGTTTAATGTGGCACCCACACTAATTGACTGTTGCTTCATTGGGTTTTGTTTCGGTTCACTAGAAGCTCGTCTCAATTAGACAGATGGAGTATTCCTTGTACGTTAGTGTGTACGTTTTATTAATTAGAATGACAATGTGATGATGAAAGTGTTAAATTAAAACTAGTTTTTCCCCTCCCGTGTTACTTATGTAAAAAGAAATATGAATTTAATAACTGCATCGAACAAAAACAAAATGTAGTGGAGTGTGAAGAAAAAAAACAAGCTAATGAAACTGTTTCTATTATTGAAAGTTTTATGTCTCAATAATCATGATATCTGAATTGTTGAATTGAAAACATTTCCATTTTATAGCATTAGAATGGAGAAGTGGGTGCAGTTGAGATTTAATACTTTTCTGTGATCTAGTAAGTGAAGTCTGAGAGTCTGCCAGTTTGTCAAAGAATCTCTCAGGCAGATATAAAAGCACTCATAATAAAGCTGTGTGCTTTGTTAACAACTGATCGAACAATGCTGTACTTGTAGTGACAGACATCTCTTTGTTCCTGCAGACAGTGTCTGCGACTTGTTTTGCTGGTGCTCTTCATGTGATGATCTCGTGCGATGTGCTGTCCCCACTTTAGCCTCCTTTCTGAACCCCGGGCCTGGAGGATGAATCCAGGTTTGGTTTCATGTGATCTCGTCAGGGGTTCAGATCAGCAGAAATGTGTACATACAGACAAACTGAGGACGTTCAGTCATGCTTTGCCCTCATTGTCAGAGGACTGGTGGCTCCCTCAGGCATCTCCTTGTGATTCATCCTGTTGGCAGAAGAACTCACAGACTCTGGGTTTCTAATTAGCTATGGTGTAATTCTGCATTTGGTGATTTAGGCTGTAAACTATTAAAAACTTTACAATAGGTGCCATTTAAGATATTATAAATGGACAGTAAACAATTTAATGAAGCATTATAATGGCTTAGGGCTGTGCATGTGATGTAACTGATGAATAATGTCCTATCAAGGTCAGAGTTCATATTTTATTTAGTATAGCGTACAAAGTGAGTCATTTTGATATACCTGTTAGCTTATCAAATGTACATGCCATCATTTTAAATGATTCCTGTATTTTACACCTTTTAATGTGAGTGCTAATTAGGTTGATCTGCTACCAGTTTTGGTTTGGTAGGAAAAAAACAGGGTATCATAGGTAAAGATAATTAATAACTTATTTGACAGAAAATGTACCAAAAAGGCCCCAAAATGTGTGTTGACGAAATGATTAATGAGTTAATTGGCAGAAAAAATAAATAAACATAAACGTGTTTGTGTTTAAGCTCTACTTGTGAAATCAAAAACCTACATCCTGTAGGTAAAACATGATTAGTGATACGTTTTGTAAATATGAGCCAGCTCAGTGTTTAAACTGTCGTTTTACCAACCCAAACTATGAAAGTCTAATCTGAACGATTTAAACCACCACTCCATAAAATGCTACTTGACCTTGAACGTCATTTGCTGGACTGAACATTGTTGATTGGATTCACACAGAGCAAATCAATACTTGAATATAACTGCCTTTTATGTTAGAGACTCATGTATGTCATATTGGATGAATAGCAAAAGGAAAAAATTTCACACAAATGTGTTTAAACCAACCTATGGAGTCCTCTTCCCATTCTTACTGACCCGGCCAGAGGAGTGGGAACAGTAAAAGGATATCTGCTTGTATCCATTTTATCACTCCCAGGAAAATAACTCCCCAAAACCTGATTATGCAAGAATTACTTACATAATCAGGTTTTGGGGAGTTATTATTATATAGATTCAGAAACTCAGAGCTTCACCTCTGTAACAGCATTTGTATGCTATGAATCAGTCCACCAAGTGAATGTAATGAATGTGTCAAAGGAAGGTTTAGGAAAAGGCTCAGTTGAACACTGGAGGCATAGGCCTGTGCATGTCTGGCATCCCATCGCAGACACCTGAGCTGCTCCTTATCATCAGCTGCATCATAAACATGCAGGCTGTCGGACACAAGGCTCCAAAATCAACAGATTAGCATTCCCAGGAATCTCGAGATAAAGATCTTTGGAAAATTGTCTAGAGTTTTTGTGTGTTTGTGTCTTTGTGTGTTTGTGTCTATACTTTTATTATCCAGCAGTCCGTCTCCTCTCGGAATGATGTAGCCTCCGACTTCATGTAAGGTCCTGCGACACTTGGAGATGTGGTGTTGACTGTGGCATTGACATTAACCTTTGCCCTCTCAGCTCATCACGGTGTCTTAAGAGATCTCTAAGGGCCAGCAGATGAATTACAATACTCTGACCTTCTGTCATTATACCAGTGTCTTTAATAAAAGCCGAAGTCTTATTAGAATTGGTTAAATGACCTCTTTATTCTCAACATTTTATATGCACTTCAGGTAACTCAATTTGAGTGATAATAATAGTGATAATTCTTTAATACCCAGTTTTGGCAGACTACCTTCTCTTGAGATGGCCATTTCCCGACAGCAGACATTGTCTATTGTGTCAGGGGAGGATGTCTTCTGCTGATGTAGTGTTTTCATTCTCATGTTTTTGGTTTGGCTGGATACCCAGAGTGCCTTAATGGGAGGCTGCTGGCGTAGATAGTGAACGTCCACTGTTCTGTTGTTTCCTGATGTGGCACAGTGTTGCCCAGGCTCCGGCATTACTGTTTGGGAGTGGCTGCACTCCAGTGGGGATTGTGCCATGGTTTGAAGGGCATTAAGAGACCATATCCATCTGGCAAACCATGGGAATGCACCTGACTGGAATATGATGATCAGCCCCTTCTGTAGCGGCTTCCTGGATCTTCATGCTGCGGTGCCTGGAGCTACATCTTACTACAGAGGCTCAGGCTTAATGAAAGACCCATTGTGAAAATGGCAAATCTAATTCACAATTTCCTCCCCTGTGTGACGGTAGCATGGCATCTTATTTCCCCTTTCCCTTGACTTGATTCAGGCCACGTAGGCATTCCAGGGTTACTAACGCTGGACGGCTGTAGATGATGTATGTTGGACTCCACTGATTTGCTGAATGTTTGTTTTCTTTTGGACAAATGGGAATTTAGATATGTTTGAAGTAATCAAAGCCAAGAACCTGTCTCCAAATGTTTGTTTTGTCTTCGTCTACAGCTCAACTACGTTACAAGAGGGAGCACATTTTTTCACAAGCAACCTTTGCTAGACATGTACTCCACCTGTGGGGATATGTACAGTAAATGTTCTTTCATTAGGTTAATGATACTCACAAGGATTAGTAGTTGTCTTTAAACATACCTTTCACTTTCTCATTCTTCCTCCTCTCCAGGCATGGAACACGATGTGCAGGAGAAGTGGCAGCAGTAGCCAACAATGGGATCTGTGGAGTCGGTGTGGCCTACAATGCCAAGATTGGAGGTACAGTCAAATAAAAACAAGCAGATGATTGATTCGATCTCACAGGGCAAAACCTCGGTTTCATCTCTGCTTTCTTTGACTGCCAGAATAGCTGAAATGCTTGTTCTGCAGCGCCAGTGTTATTTTCGGTCCATTTCTCGGGCACAGCATGCCACTGAATGTTTCTGAGCATCATCACAGTTGTGATGTGGATTGCTAACGTACTGTAAGTGTACTTGTTATACATGAAGTATCTACTGTAAAAACATTATACACACCTTTTCAGTATACAGTCAAGTGTAAAACATCCCCTGTGTGGAGATATGGTCATAAAAACTACCAGAATTTAATTAACGCATCTCTGACAAAAACCTAATATTACACGCTTCATAAGGATGGGGTTTATTGTAGAGCTGTTGAGCTGTGTTGCATTCGGTTATACAGATGTACCTAATAAACTTCTAACCCAATGTCCAAGTGAGAGACAGAGGTAGGGGGAGCCTCAGAGTTCAACTTAAAAATGCTGTCTTTAAATATGTTTGTTAAAGGCAAAACTTTAAGATATTTGTTTTGAAGCCATGTTACAGACGTGCTGAAGTCAAGTCGAAATAGTGAAATGAACGTTTGGCAGGGACTCGTTGACACCCTGCTGTGATGTCGGCCCCCGCTGTTCTCGTGCAACGCACGCTTGATACTTTTGATTGTGTCACTTTGGCCAATGAAATTTCATCACCCGGTGTCTGTCACCACCATTATGTGCATGCAGAGTACTGCAGAGTTTGACCCTCTCCTTTTTCGTTTGAGCGTAACTTCAATGAAACAAAAGATCAAATAAATGTTTGTTTCCGTTTACTTTCGGTCTCTGCCTCCCTCACCCTCTCTCATTGTTTTTCAAACATATTTTTCTTTCATATTTTCATCTAAAAAGCAAATGACCAAATGCTTAATTCATGTGGTGGATAGAGCCGTACCAGAAAATTAATTGTTTGCAAAATGCCAGTTACAGCTTCTCAAATGTGAGGATTTGCTGCTTTCTCTGTTGTTGTTCTTTAATTGTTTTAAATTGGATATTTCAGGGTTTTGAACAAAACAAGCATTTTGAAGTCATCATCTAGACTTCTGTAAAAAAAAAAGTGTACTATTTTTTAGACTTGATTTTTTTTTAGATGAATGATTAATTGATCAACCGAGAAATTAAATGGCAGATTAATTGACAATAAAAATTGTAGTTAAAGTGCTAATGTTGAATGAAATGGAGAGAAAATTGAGAGAGAAAAAGAAAGAGGGATCACGGTTAAAGTAAAAGCTGATTTTTTTTTTTTAACAAGCCTATGTACTTTCTTACTTACTGTGTACTTGTGTGCTACCTTGTCACTTTTTCAGTAAGAGCACGGTTCTGGTGTCAAGGTGTGAAAACATTAACCCTTGTGCTCCCTTGCGGGTCTTTTTGACCGAGTGGCCTGTTGTCTTTACCCAGTGTCTCCTCCAGAGGGTAGCACAAGGGTTAAGCACATGGGACATGGAGTCAGATGAAAAGTCCTATAATATTTGTTTGGCCTCAGGGGTCAGAGTTTGACTGCATTATCAAATAATGCATATATATAAACTTACAGATCAGATTATTGTTCTGAGACATACAAACACAGAGTAGAATCTGCTCATTTATGTGAAATATGAATTTGTTTGTTCTAAAAAGGATTTTGCACCTTGATGGGTTTTTTTTCTGCCCACGGGGGGGACAGTTTTTGTAGTTTCTGTTCCCATTCTTCAAAAGTAGCTTCAGTCGAATTGTAAACACTTTGTTTAAAGCTTTAATTTTAAACACCTTTATTTATTATTTCATGTTTTATTTTAGCGTTTCGTCCCAGTATAGCTCTAAAACAGAGGAGCCATACATGTCGTTGATATATTCACATTGCTCTTATATGTGCACATGGAACTGCTTATTTCTTGTTGAGGAAGTGTTGTAATGTGTGTCGTGGGTTCTGCTGACTCCAGGATGTAGCATAATGATGTGTAGCTGTTTTTTTTAACAGTAGGAGCTCCTTTATCCCAGTGCATGCTCTATCTCATTACCTCTTTGCTTATCTCAGTAGCCTCCTGCCTCCTTTCTGCTCTCATAAAGTTTGGACCCGTCAGAAGAGTGCCATAACTCCAGTCTTTATGATCATTCCAGATGGCAAGTGGGACTATATACCGCATGGCATTCAGCTTCTCTAACAAAATAAGTGGGCTGTGTGTGGTCATGCAGATGGAGCAGGAGGCACCCGGTGTTGTAAAAAAAACCTATGTGTGCTTTTATCTATACTCGAGGCTCTTTTCTAGCAGTAGAATCAGAAACTAGAGCTTAAACAAAAAAATCCTCCAGCACGATTTGTGTTTTCTCTTCCACTGCACTAAAGTAAGACAATAGAAAGATGTGGTCTAAAATTCTGTCTTTATTGTCTGAGTCGCTCCTGGTGCTGCAAATAAAAAACTAAACAAAGCATGTTTCAATATTTTAACTTTTCAGTCAGAATCCAAAATGTTATTGCCTATGAGGTTACATGACCACCACATATTAAAACAATAAACCTTAGATTTGAATGTGTAAACTATGGTTTATTGCTTCACTCTCACAACGTTCTCAGTGTTGCAAATCTGTGTCTCTAGAGAAAGAAACACAGTATTTAAACTTGCTTTGGAGACATGTAACTGAGAGGCAACTCTCTCTTCTTCAGAGTAAAATCTGCTCTTTCCACTTTGTATTCTAGGATGTCTGATAGCGTTTTAACACATCTATGTGCACATCGTTGAAGATATGAATGACGTACATATTAAGCTAATGTATGTCTGAAGTCTACATACGTGCTTGTAAAATAGCTTCTAAGATTTTGCGTATATTGTTATGGACCCTTCAATAAAATGGTTGGTTCAAAGCTCAATTTGAGTTCACAGAAAAATAACTGCCATACCTGCGAACCTAACTTAATGCCAACAATAACCATCTCTACCATCTCTTCATTTAGCAGAATTAAAGTGTGTGTGTGTGTGTGTGTGTGTGTGTGTGTGTGTGTGTGTGTGTGTGTGTGTGTGTGTGTGTGTGTGTGTGTGT
>JAVQJD010105200.1:0-13689 GCA_036023655.1 Nannoperca australis
ACACACACACACACACACACACACACACACACACACACACACTTATTTATTCTCTCCTGCACTCTTTATCAACCAACTGCATTAGTAAGTAATGACAACAGCATATCAAATTGATTAAACTCATTTTTGCAGGAGTCTCACAGTCACACCTCATATATGCTAGTGAAGGTGCCGAGTGTGAAAAGCTGCCGTGGTGTTGAAACTGTAGGCTGATGTGGGGAAACTTGTAGTGCAGTAATAAAAACTAAATGATCTACAAAATGATCTAAGAAACCTAGCTATTGCCAACTGTCTGCAATTACCTGAACCAGACTTCCTCAATTTAGGTTAAGGATTAAGAGAAACCTGGTCATCACAGTTAGACTTCTGCTACATGAACTCAATATCTTGTGTAATTGGGGTTTTAACAGCGTTGGACTTGGACATGGACTTCAAACAGGAGGAGTGGTGCTGTGGCAGCAGTGTGGATGGATGAGATGAAGATGATTACTCGAAGTAATGCATCACTGTGCAAAAGTGAAACTGAAATAAACACATCTACAAAACGTTGTCACGGCTGACCAGTGCACAGTCAAAAGAAATAAATATGGTAGAGAGCGGGACAGAAATATGCTTACTAACCAGCTGCATGTTAACACGGGTTCTAACACGGGTTCTCGACGTAAGGTAATTACTTAATAGAACCAGGTTATAAACACGTTCTCTCTCCTGCCTTCACATGACACGTAACCAGTAACCTGATTTAATATGCGCCTGTAAACATAGTCACTAATGGAGCTGATGATTATATATCACAATGCCTTCATCTAAAAATCAGGTTTGAGGGCCATTTTGGTTAATTTAAGAAAAGGATGAAAAGGCAGGGCAGTTTTATTGGGATACTAGGCCACAGCCAAAACTGTCTTCCTGTTAGAGTTAGAGTGAAGGAACAGAGAGCGAGAGAGGCAGAAAGACGCAGAGACACGGCGACATTTACAGCTTTTAGATGAACCAGAGAGGAAACGATGCTGAACAATGCTGCTTTTCTCCGGGACACTTTGCTGAATCACTCGAGCCTGCGATCTCAGTTTATTTTAAAACCAGCCTGCCAGCCAGAGAGTTCTTACACGGCTTCAGTGTCAAAATCATCTTTCCACACCTTGATCTCTGAACTGAAATGTTTTGATCGTTTTAATTGTCACGTAATCTTAATTGTCTTTTTAGTGAATGAGAAATTATGTCTATAAAATGTCAAATTGTTAACTTTTCCTGACCAGCAGCAAGAAAATAAATAAATCGACCAAATCTTCAACTGCAACTGATAAAGTTTCTGTTGATTAAATAATGAGTTAATTAAGTCATCATCTCAGACAAGTTCAGTGCTGTCTTGCAGCTACAAACTGCAGCACACTACACAGAAAAAATGTGAATAGTAAGACAATAAAATCATATTTTCTGCAGTTTCCAGACTTATAGTAGTGAGATGTGGATGTTTAAGGTTAGAAAGGCACCAGAGAGGGAGAAGGAAGAGGTCGGGGACATGGAGCCAAGTTCCTTGGTGGCCAACTAGGCTAATCCTGCTGTGCTCGTGTGTCACTAGATATGATTAACCATGTCTTTATGAGTTCATCTCAGTCCCAAAAGACCCCCAGGCATTACTAAGCCTAAACTCCCTGACCACAGCAACGCGCATGATGGCAGAATGCTCCGTGCTCACACCGGCTGAGGAAGTGGGCACATCGAGACATGCACAATCTCGCTGCCACATGCCCGGCCGCAAACAAACACAAGTCTCGCAGACGCTCTGCGCGGACGTTACACTTGGCACTGGCGTTGGAAATATTCTATTTGGAAAGCCTGGTAATGTTCTCCTGCATGAGCTCAGTGCTGGCACAGTGGCGCGGTTGGGTTGCATGTGTTGAACAGAGAGATGAACGTGGCGCCCGACCACAGCAAATGTTTCGCCCAGAGGCTAGAGAGTGGGAAAAATACAAGGTTATGGCCATTCACACCTTGGAGTCACTCCCACTGCATTCACACTGCAGCACTGTGCTCGGAAGCCAGACGGCAAGAAGGAAGGCTGTAGTGAATGCTAATTATCTTAAAGTTCAAGCAAGGCGAGTCAGATTCCCAAAGCTTTCGTGGCTTTGTTCAGTTCCTGTCACTCACACTTTCTCTGCACATGATGCATGGTGCTTTGGTTATAGCATTTGGCAGGAAGCAAACAGCAGACCTGGAAAAATACTTCTCAACTGACAGCTGTAGTGTCATGTATGCATAGTGAGTGTCAGCTGTTTTTATGCCACTGTAGAAACTCCTTCCATCTTTTTGTTTTTTCTTCCCCTCGCTTTCTTTTCTAGACTTCAATCTTTCTGACCTCACAGGAATGTTTTGTTTCGTATGTAGTCAGTCATCTATGTTATAAACAAACTGAATCTTATTTTACTGTGGAACTGACTGTAAACCATTCCAAATAAGGCTGTATCCCCCAACGTGTTGATATTAAGCCACTGCTGGCTGTCTTGATTTTTTCCCCCCTTTCTAAAAGGGTAAAATATGTTTTTGTAAGCCCTCAGACAGTGTTTGTTTTCCTCTCATTTTTTCCAAAACTATACAGGGGCAGTAAGTGTCTGTATCTACAAAAACTGAAAAGATAAAAGCAGCCACTTCCAATCTTATAAGCAGTGAGTATTTGCTAGTTGCTTCCGTTGGGTCACGTACGTACGTAGCGACGGAAGGCAGAGAAAAAGGCGGGTGCTAGCAGGTAAATATGCATCCGTAATAGAGCTTTTCAAAATTCTGCAAATGTTTCATGATTTTTTTTTTATTTATTTTTTTTTTAAACCCACTGAATGTAAACATTAATTTGTTCATAACTCCACAGGGGCACCTTTAAGTAATAAGCGATGTGACTTTAACATCCCATGCTCAGTCACCCACAGATCCTTAATTTAACATAGCGGTCAAGTCCGCTCAACTGAACAGCTTGAACAGAGAGAGCCCTATTAACTATTTACATGAAGCCATAAAGTACTGAACCTGTTGACTGAGTCACATAAAACACAAATCATATCAGATATCTGGTCTACTGACTATGTGCGGCTTCAGATCGCCCACCTTCTTTCAGGCTGTGATAGACGTGTCTGTCAAGATCCATTGTCAGTCCTGCCTTCTCCATGTCTTCCCCCATTGGAGGAGAGCCCGGAGGGGAGGGTTCAAAGGACAGGCAATGGTTGGTGTCCAGCATTATGGTTCAGAATGGAGACAAATTATTTGGTAAACATTGAACTTCTCATTCAGAAGCGGTCCTCCTCCCAGATGTGTTGCTTTTGGCTGAAGAGGGGAGGAAAGAGGAGTCCTCAACGTGTCAAAACTGCACCAGCTGTCCCTTCAATTAGCTGTCCTCTCT
Source organism: Nannoperca australis (assembly GCA_036023655.1). Classification (NCBI taxonomy): domain Eukaryota; kingdom Metazoa; phylum Chordata; class Actinopteri; order Centrarchiformes; family Percichthyidae; genus Nannoperca; species Nannoperca australis. Next base: position 3,389 of record JAVQJD010105200.1, read on the forward strand.
TTCCAAGGGAAGGACGTGAACCAAATGCTTCGGAATGAATGAATGAATCAAACGCTCCCATGCAAGTTAAAGAAAGTCTCCTTTTAAAGAAAATGAGAAAGATGCTGTTGCTGCCTCGCCTCTTCTCTCCCTCTCTCTTCTGTATCAGAGTGATCGATTCGTCTGTCTCAGCTTCTCTCTCTCTCTCTCTCTCTCTTCTTCCTCCTGTTCCCTCCTTCCCTTGCAGTGGCAGCCGGCGAGTCACGACAACGCTGCTCTGCGAAGGTTTCCCTGAGAGACGGGAAGGGGGGGGAGAAATCCACAGGGCGCGTAGTGGATAAAAAGAACGAGGGAGCTGAGGGGAGGAAACTGAAAAGAGGCCAGTGGCGAAGGAGGACGAGAGGAGAGGACAGCAGTGAGCTGCCCAGAGAGACTGCTCTAGTTGCAGCTCCTCCTGAATCTCTCTCTCTCTCTCTCTCACACACACACACACACACAAGCAGGGAGTGTTGCCGATAAAGTTCTCCTGCTCAGCTGTTGCCATTCATTCACTGTTACAGGCGGGGGGTGGGGGGGGGTGGGGGTGGGGGCTGACACATGCACACCTCCTCCCTGTCAAACACATGCACGCAAACACACACAGGTCAAAAATCACAGCACCGTGACCGAGACGATGTGTTCCTCAACACTTTTCTAGACGACACGGGCAAACAAACGGTGACTCGGTCGATCTATGGACAGTTTTTATTGGACAACTGAAACGGCGGTAAACGTTTTCAGCGATGACCTCATGCAACATAACCGACCTTTGTCCAAGATGACTGTGTTATCGGATACTGGGATGAATCACACACGCAGACTTTTAGAGTGATTGATTGATACCCAATCACCATGGCGATTCTGAGGAGCGCTTGAGGAGACGCATCTCACTCAGACAGGGACTCTATGAAGTTATGTTCTGAGAAAGGAATGAGCCACTTATTGGGCCGGTGTGACCGGAAAATCAAAGCTGATGCATCCCAATTGCGTCGGAAAACTCGACCAAACTGTCTCCGACTCCCGCAGAATGTTGATGGTAAACGCCGCCCCCCCCCCCATCCCCTCTCTCCACTCTGTTTTAAATAGCAAGGCCAGCTGGCCATAAGGGGGCTATATTCAGCTTGGTATCACCTGTGAGCTCGCAGGGTAAGGTTACGTTGAGGCACGCACATCACGACCTGCAAATACACACACGCAAGATTTTTAAGCCGCATTTCCTTGGACTGAATCAATGTTTCATGAGGAATGACACAAAGGGAGATACATTGCTTTCATGCCTTTCATTTCACTATACGTACAGCACAGAGAGCAGTCGACTTATTAATAAAACAAAGGGTAAGAAAGAGTATAAATATCAAATACTAAAACCCAGCACACTGTGTTGACCAGTACAGTACCACCTCTGTCACACAGGTGACACACACACGCGACCGCAGTGCACCTGAAAACACAGACGGCGCCTTGAACAAACGGTAGCTCGTATCTACAATATGTTATGAGCGTGTGATTAAAGTCCACCTGCTATTGTGATTCACAGTCTGAGCAGGAAGCACAGAGATGACAACAGACACTGGGATTAGGATGCCGCTGTGTGGGTTAAGCCAATCTCAGCGACACACACACACACATTATAAACTGACAGACAGTGTGCCAAACATGTCTGTTTATTTTCATCTTCATGACTCAAAACCCAGAATCCCTGAACATTTTCGCTTTATCTTACTTGCACCTGCATTTTTCAGCGGGTCTAATTGTGTGATTCCATGTGTGTTTTCTACATAACAAAACGCATGGGGCCCTAATTCCCATGGCAGCCTAAACAGCGTGAGGGGACAACAATTTACAGCTTTACAGAAACATATCAATTCTGTGTTGGTTGATAATTGTCATAGTCACCTTGACTGAAGGGGTAAAAGAACTTTGCAGGGGAGTTTTTATGGTTTTAGGGCTTAGTGGCAACAGTGTGTGGGAAGGACGATTATGTTCCTTCCCACATCTTGACTACACCTGAATTATTAGCTATGGGACACTTAAGGAACCAGTCGACTAAGTGTCTAGGAGCTATGGATGTAACTTAGAGCTAAGGTCAGCATGGCAACATGCTCACAATGATAATACTAACTAACCATCTTGATTTAGCATGCAGCTAGCATGGCTAAAAGACTATGAACTATGAAATATGACAGGCCTGATTCCCAGGGGGGTTGCTAATGTTTAAAATGTAAACCAGTGCTACTACTACATGACACTTCAGCATGCTGTTTGTGTACAGTATTCTAGTCAGAACCATTACATGTTAACCCTTAGCAAGAGAAATCAGCTGTTATAGCTCGGGCGTTGGAAACATTTCAGTGAAGCTATTTGACCATGGACATCCTTATCTGGGTCTTTATTTGTCACTGAAAGACATTTCTGCAAACTGACAGGACAATGACACTTCCTGTGGATGTGTTATGAATGGAAAACTCCCCCACAGCTTCCAGTCGGTCATCATAACCTGGACCACCGAGGGCATTGACAGTAAAATGGCATCTGAACATTCCAGTTTTTGTACTGAGATGATCATGTTTTTGGTTAGAAGTCCAATGCTGTTTAGAAAGGCAATGGGCAAATGCAATTTTATTGTAAGAGTGTTGACTAAGAATGTCAGTTTAACAAAGCAGGGCATTACTTTATCACTTCTCGCCCACTGCCTGCTGTGGCATCCCAAACATCAGCCACACTCTAAATTAGACAGACAGCTGCAAAAATACAACATGACCTCCGAATGGTCTTTTTATCTTTAAAGAAATGGGTGAAGTTGAGGGAATGAAGTGACTACAGGCCAAATGTTTTTTTTCTACCTTGCTTGTGGAACACCATGAACCTCTCTTGGCACATAGTGTGTCCTTTAGACACGACCTGCCCAAAACAATTACCCCACTACATTCCATTAACCTTCCCACAACAATCAGCAGTTTCTGCAAACCGTCCCCAATCCATCACTACTAACAAACAAGACCAGCCAAGCCTGATTCAGGTGAACCACACATTCTCAAGATATGAAACTATGGAAGAATTTGCATCCATAGTTATCACTGGAACTCAACAACATCCTCTAAGAATGCGATCTAGATCTATGTTGGACACTCAATCCATTCCTCCTCTTCAATTACTGTTTATGCAGGGCTGCAGCAGAATTCAATTCATGCCCTTTATTATATTTACTGGCCAATAAATGTGTGTCTAATAGTCAAACCCTGATCTGAGTTAATATACTTACCAGGCAGCAGCTATACCACTTACGTGTTCTGGTCTATAACATTGGCAGTCAACGAACAAAACTCCGTACTGACCAACATTTTTTACTTTAGACTATATTTTATTTCTGCAACGTTCTTCATTTAACGCTGATTCATAGAACAGTTTGACCTATTCTGTTAAATGAAAACACTATTGTTCTGTTATCTTTACGGAAACTTGGGTAACATGTTGCCACAACACCCAGCAACACTCCTCACCTGTATTTTCCCAGGAAGTCCTGGGTTTTGAACTGGTGACCTTCTAGTCACAAGTACGTTTACCAACAGGACATGCAGATAAAGAATGCACCAAACAGATGAACCAACAAAACCTGACATGCCGAGAAACCAGCAGCCAGGCCACGCACCAGTCTACCACAGGCCAGCCATTAACATTCCAGCAGGGAAAACAGAAGGTGTTTTTTCCCCCTTTACTTCCTGTGGAATTTACCAGCACTGTTTGCATTTGGCTGGGACTCAAGATTGACATCAGGGCCAGGATTTGTTAGATTTGATCCAATGAAATGTCTGAACTGCAAAGAAACACAGCCTGAGGAATTTAGTTTATGATAGCTAAACTACGGCGGTGTAATCGTAAGGTAAGGATGTGGAAAGTGGCAAAAAATAAATAAATAAAGGGTGCTATAGCAAGCCAATTTATTGCCTACTGTACTGTTTGTGTTTGTACTGGATTATAACCCAGTTCTGCATGCGCTTGCAGATGAAGCAGTTGTACAAGTCCTCCTGTGATATCGGATACATAATCCCTTGCTGACCTAAGGCTGAACTTTAGCTTCTTCCCCAAGAGGATTCTAGTTTTATTCTCTTTTCTCTCACTAGATCTAGCTGCTTCAAAGACAGTTCTGTTTTGCAGTTGTAATAAAACATAACTTTTCTTTAAAATATCTCTAATCCTGTCAGAACCGTTACGTCCGTTATCACAAATATGTTAGTTTACTCATTTCCCAAAGATACAAAATGTCCAAGGCCAAGTTGACGTGCACAAGACTCTTGAATATTTTACTCACTTTATGTCTCATCTAACTTATTTTTGTTGACCTTATTTAGATTTTACTTTAAAGCTAATAAAGGGTGAAAGCCGTATGAGCACTGGTAAATGTTGTTGTGTGTAAAGAAAAAGGGTACTAAGCAAAGGAACAGAGCTCTCTACATATGTCAAATGTCCTTTATTGAGTAGTCATTGATCAGTCTGCAGTAGCCTCCGTCACCGTCTCACATCTTGTCAGCATAAAATAGACCAACTACGGTCTAATTGTATACTGTTGAGGGAGAAAGAAGCAACTATAAGAGCACACGTGTTGAAGGAAAAATAGAGGCATAGGCCAGCTGGCAGCTGTTAGCATCTGGTAACATGAACCTTCGCTATAACAGAGAAAAGACCGAAGGAGGGATGGAGGAGGACGGGTGAGGTTGTGTTCAGCAAATTAGTTTCTCAGAGAGGAATAGAGGCTGAGAGAGAGGGAAAACAAGAGTACAAGAGCCGCAGAGGGGTGTTCCCTGTCCAGTGACGACCACGTTGTGACAGACTGTTACATAACTCGAACATCAGAAAAGCATTTTTATTGTAACGAACCTTCTAACCTCGTGCCCTACTAGCAGAGGAGACGCTGCTTTCTTTTCTCCTTTACGGCTGGTTTCCATTGCAGTGCTACAACAACAGACTCCTGGGCAGGACGACTGAACAAGGCGGTCAGAGCCAATTAGCAACAAAAAAAAGCGAAAAGAGAAATGGAGACGAAAACAACAAAGTTGAAGTGAGGATGAGTGCATTTGTAGAGCACATGGTTTATTTTGGCCTGTTTATGAGGAAGTGTCTCTGTTACTTTATATCTGTGTTTTCTGCTAGTGATTTCCTTCAGGTTGCTCTTGGGGGTTTTATAGGCCTCTTCTTCCTGCACTCCTTTCATCTCCTCTTTCTGTTACTGTATATAACATCTAATAAAATCCTGGCGGTTAATTTGCTTCAGATCCAACATGACAGGGTTTTTATTAGACACCGACCTCTAATGGGGACACAGGTTACTATTTTGCGAGTGTTGACGTGTACATGCCACAAAATGTCTCCGAAAATCACCCCGTACAACTATGTTCATTATGCTAACAAGAAAACTCATTGTTTGTCCTGTGTGGTGTTTACAGATCTCATTTATTGCTGAAGCGTGTGACTGATAATCTATCCTATCTGTGTTACAGACTGTCTTCACCGTGACTGCATTTAAAAAGACACAGAACTTGAAAAGCGGCTAGCTTTCACCAAGCCACCGCATTACTCAAGCTAAAAACAAAGACACAACACTGGCGGCTGCGTTCTCAGACTACAAGAGTGACAAACTGATGAGACAGGAGCCGAGCCCGCTGAGTTTTTCCCTGGAGCCTCTGGAGTCTGGTGACACTGTTGATGCCATCAACAAAGTGTCCTGTTTGTGTGCGAGGACGGCTCCATCCTCACACTGACCTGGACAGCAAACTAAACTATTTTTGAATGACTGTCAAGGTCTCTCTGACATTTGTCAATCCATAATCCATAAATATGTTTCACATACAGCCCAAATAATGTACATATTGAAAAGCTATAGACCCCTTTGCTTCCACCTCATGCTGTCACCAACGCTGAATTGATTTGGCATCTGGCATCTGAGTCACTCTAACGACAGAACAACAGTCCCGTCACCTCTGCTACATTCATCAGCTAATGCTAAGTGGGCCACACTTGGTGTTAGCAGGTGAGTCACAGGCTAATGGCTCTTCTATTATTCAGAAACACCAGAGTTAAATCGAGTTACTAAAACAAGTGGAGGATGCACGTCTTGTGTTTGTGTGTCTGAGCGTTCCCTCAGCACCAGGTTTGCACCTGGAGTAGTTACTATGAGTAACTTGTTACAGTACTTTTTCATTATGCCACTAAACTTGTGCTGCCAGACCACACAATTTCAAACTACTGCTGCGATTTTAAATAATCATAATAATAATAATAATAATAATAATAAACACGTTTCAATTGTAGCATATTGTCTGCATTAGATGCTGCATGAAGTTTCAGTTTTGGTAACCCACATTACTCATTATAAATGTGCATGTGAGTGTGTTGCAGCTGCTTTATGAAAAAGAGTATACAGGTATTTACAGACCTTTAAACGATGATAGTGTGACATCTTGTACATAAGATAAAGTTGAATCTAATCGAATCCTTGAAGGAAAGTGTAATGTAAATGTGGGTGTGTGTGCATGCTCAGCTGCTCCTTGCTGCATGTTTTAAGTCTGTAGCTAGCTCACATGCCCTGAAGAAGTGTGTGTTGTAAGATGTGTGAGTGTGTCTTTAAAGATCACTGAGCTACATGAGTGGGCTTGTACCTGTGGGTGTGAAAGCACGAGCAGAGCTACGGAGCTGATGAAACGCTTTTCTATAGCTTTAGGCTACAGATTTGAGCAAGGCTCACTTCTCATTATCCGACAGGAATTCAACGAATCACGAGTCAAAGACGATGCGAGTGTGTTACTGCTTGTTGAAATACTGTGCCGCCAGGACACCGTGAAAATGAAGGGCTACCAGAGCCTGTGAGTGCATGTCCAGGTCGCCACAGTGACATGAGTTGTCAAGCGTGTTTGTGTGTCTGTGTGTGTGTGTGTGTGTGTGTGTGTGTGTTTGCTGGTGAGTCATGCGTGGTCTGTGGGTGTACGCGTGGTGTGCTCGAGACATTTAAGATTTAGGCCTCTCGCGAAACCTCCTTCAGTTGCATAAATACGTTTCTGCCTGTATGTTTATTAGACTGGATGCTGTTTACATTCACCCAAAAACGACATGACATTTGGTCTCCTGTTGTTTGGGCTTAGCCTGTTTCAGTACTGTTTCTGGAAAGCTGAGATTTGTGCTGCAGTTTAAAAGGCCCCAGCAAGGTCCAACTCTTTCAAGGAACTGGATGCACTCAAGCTAGTCACCATGGGTCTTTACAATCTTATCTGGTCAACATAATGCATTTGATGTCATTTATTTTTTTGTGTCACGATTATCAGCGCTTCATCTTGTTAACGGGAATTGGTTTATTCTTTTTTGATGGGAAATGTTTTATGTTTTGGATTTCATGGACATTATCTAATGTCATGATAGCATCAGAGTCAGAGAGGCGAGGAGACATGCAGCTGGACTGTGTTTGCTGCAGCTGTGTGTTTGGATTAGAGTGAAACATAACTCCCCTTTTCCTTCCTTCCATCCTTCCTTCCTTCCCTATGTCCAGTTACAGTGCTTTTTTATGGTCTTATTTTTCAATTCTTCTGTTGTCTCTACTCTAAACTTACATTTATTCATTCTCTTCCCTTCTGTGCATGCTTATCCCTCCTCTTTCTGGCTATCTATCAGTCTCTCCATCTCCTCTCCCCTCCTACTCTCAGCCTGACAGAGTGCTGTGGGGCCTCTGCTGCTGGCAGCCTCCCATCTTGTTACATAACAGTACCATCAGCCTCCCTGAATCACTGCTGGGCTAGGCTAGCCTCGGCCAGGCTACATATCTTGCTGTCGTATCTTAAACACTGGCCAACAGCAAAGCGTCTGTTTGTGTGGGTTCAGATTACATTAGCCTTTTTCATTTCTAATGATCATTTCTGGCGCCTGTCCAGCAGAGCCCAGCGCTAATGACACCACATTGCAGTGTAAGCTACGGCCCATCTACTGTCATTATGTAAGGGTGGGGATCAAAAGGGACGTGATGGTTATCTCCTCATGTTTACAAGTCTGGATGATGTAGTCAGTCAAACCCCAATCCAGCTCCTCACCCAACGTTTAACCACACAAGAAGAAGAACTCTCATTTCTTTTCATGCTTCCAGTTGGAAACCTAGCTGCAGTTCCTTGTAAGTAGTACCTTGTTCAGCGACCAGAACCTCACAGTCAGGGTCTGGTATTCATAACCTGAACCAGATGATTTGAAACTTCCACTTGTTTCTGCCCCAATTTAAGCCACTACGGCAGCTGAATCGTTTGATTATTACCCCACCCCACCGGCTGTAGGTGCACTAATCAGTGAAATCAGCTGCCTGTAGTGTTTGGTTGGAATATAAACATGCAGTCTCTCAAGCCACCGTGGCTTCCTGCATACGGTGCTGGCACACACAAAACACTGTCTCATTGCATTTATCGTTTACAATCCACTAGTAGCTGCAGTCTGTGTCATGATCGGGAACAATCTGGAGCACAGTCTGTCTCTAACCTACTTCCCTTCCACTGCAGCTCCGGTCTCCATCAGCGAGCCGTTACCTCCTCCCTCAGCTCACCTCCAGCTCTCCTGCCCTGTCTGGACCCTGGCCTCTGGCCTGCAGTCAGTCCTCGGGGAGCAGCTGTGCTTTGTCTGGACAGCTGACAGATGTGTTGAGTGAAAGGGGGTTGGGGGACACTTTGTGATAAGAGCCCAAATCACCAACCGCACCTTTGGACCGACCGGCTCAACACACTCAGTCGCCCGCTTCTGCTCAGGAGAGACCAAACTGGCATCTCTGCCCCGCCTGCTCACTTGTGTTCTTGGGACCCTCTTGAGGTAAAACCCTAAAAACTACATTGACACAGTAAATACTGTACTGTATGGTCAATTTGCAACTAACTCAGACTTGTGAAAGAACTGCTTTTACAGTGTAAACACTCTACATCATTAACCGACCTGGTAACATCTGGAAGTTTGCGGTTTATTTCTTCTTTTAATAGATTTTTCCCCTCTTTGTAGCTGGAGTTAAATTCTACACTGCCACCTCATTATGCAAACTTCCAATAAGACTGTGATAAAGATCATCAGTTTCCAACCCTACACTGTCAGGTTTGGTTGATAGTGAAGGTATGTGTCTACGGAAAAGAATGTTTAAAGTTAGTGAGTAAATAAAGAGCGGTCATTCTTACAAACAAACAAGTACACCAACACTTGAGACTGCTAATGTTTACTGATAACATGCAACAGCTTACACCACACCTGTAGTCAGCAAAGCTCGCCTTAAGGTAGACTTCCCAGGTAACTTTTAATGGCTGCCATCCTTTTTTAAAGACACGCAAAGACATGAAAGCAGAAGACAGCTTACTCAAATGGACTTTACCTGACTGGATAGTCATATCCCTCTGCACCATGCTGAAGGGAACCTCCTGGCAAGATTAACGAGTCATACTCCCAACACAAGCACATAGAATAGTGTGTGTGTGTGTGGGGGGGGGGGGAAACACAACAGCAGTAGAAGGCTGAAGAGAAGTCCAGCAACAGAAAAGTCACTTTAAACACGTTTTCCTCTCACCGGCAGCTGGTACTCCACAGGTAGGTAGCAGTGCACCTCACATTCCCCTTTCTGTTGACTGTCTGTCTACAAGTGTGTGCACGCCCTGACAGCGAGGGCGTGTGTGGGACTGTCCTCCTGGTTGCTCCTTGGATAACACCAAGGTCCACCCAAAGAGCTCCGCTCTCTCCGTGGCTACGCCTCTGTTTCACGCCCGCTCCCAGGTACTTCTTAAAAACCGAAAACTTTTGGTCACTCCTCTGCACTCGCTCAGCCAGTTTAGAAGTTAAAAAAATAAATAAATGAAAAAGAACAAAAACAAGCTGGTGCCAAGTCTCACCTCCTCAAGTACCAGTTAACACTCCCCCTCCTTTCTTGCTTTCCATTTTCCCTAGCTTTCCTTCTGTTGCCTCTGAGAAGTTATGCAATACTGACATTTCAGACATGACCTCCCCCTCCTGTGTTCTTCCTCCTCCTCCTTTTTGCTGCTGCTGCTGCTGCAGCCCACACTCCCACACTGGCTTCTCCAACTCAAAGTTTTGAATGAGCTCAGTCACATTATCATAGGGTGTCTGCTTTTGTTTAAGGTGGAACAATTCAGAGGCAAGTATGTGACTGGGAAGACAGGAAATGTAAATTGGTAAAAGGGTAATTGTCTCTGTTTTGTCAGCCTTTGTCTTGAATCAAAGCTGACCCTCTCTCACACACACACACACACACACACACACACACACACACACAC
>JAVQJD010105205.1:0-13995 GCA_036023655.1 Nannoperca australis
TCTTGACTCTATTTTCTATTCATTTCACAACGTATGGTGGTGAATAAGTGTGACTTTTCATGGAAAACACAAAATTGTTTGGGTGACCCCAAACTTTTGAACGGTAGTGTACATAGAAATTCTGGTTTCTCTTTGGACTATAGTTTTTTGCCTCCAAGTTAATGATGGTTTTGGTCTTTTTTTAAATAATTGCTGGTTATATGCATTAACATTTAAAATAAATTGCTATAATAAAAAACTGAAATAAACTACAAATTATGAGCAGTTGTTCAGAGCACTCACGCTCAGCCTGTGACTCTATTGTGATTTAAGTACAGTGTGCCCTTGGAAACAATATGTGCTGTTTGAGAGAGCAACACCAGTAATTACCAACTCCCCTCTGACAATATAATAAAACAGCTGAACCCTCAGTGCTGGGACAAGTAGGCTGGAACACAGTAGGTAGCACACACACACACACACACACACACACACACACACACACACACACACACACACACACACACACACTCAGACAGAGAAAGACAAAGACATTGACATAGACAAACACACCCTAAAACACAAGTATGGGCTAGCTGGTGGAGCTGCTGGAATAATTGCTGTTTTTACGCTGTCAGCAGCTTTGTAGAGGTAAGTTTAAGTCAGCACCAACAGATACATAAGAGTGGTTTAGCCAACTGAGCTACCAGGATGCCATTGTTATATCTTATAAATACGGAGATGATTTGCAGCAGATAGATATCAAATACTGACAATACTATGTAATTTACTGTATAAATATGTTGTAAATACACTGGATAATCTGTTTTCTTTGCAATTTTTTCACAAATTTCACCCATTTCCTCAACTGTAGAAATCATTCTTGCCAGTAAAAGAGTGTGGGTGGCCGACTATTTTTCCATCACTCAACACTGTGCTGTGTTTGATTTGTCTTTTTTTTCTTCTATGCTAGCTGCTATTTTGTTTGCTGACATGATACTACCTCATCACGTAACACATGGCGACTACATCAAGGAAAGAACACACCTGCTGCCTTTCAGCCTTCAACACACGTGACTGACTTCCCATCATAGCTGGGCCTGTTTGTCAAAGCCTGTGCACAAATGACACACACACACACACACACACACACAGGCTCACTCTCTCACACACGCACATATAGGATTACCTGGGGAAGTCCTCGTCCTGCCACTCGTCTTTAACCTCCATGCTGTCCATGCGTAAAGTAGCTTCTGCTGTACCCATCCTCTGAACGGGCTTCAGCTCACTGTGGTTGACAAACAGACAAAAACAATGCCATTCAGAAGGCAACCTTGTTAAAACATGCAGTACTTGTAGCTGTCTTAAAGGGGCACTCCACCCATTTTGAGCAACGTTAATGATTTCATCAGGACTATCAGATTTTTTGCTTGAGATATACTGTTGCAAACACAAGGTGTGGAGTTTGAAGGATGTGGGTGTTTACCAGGCAGGTAGGGTTTAATGAAAGACCCTATCCAGTTGCATTATATGAAATGTAGAATTCAATATTTTTGGAGCCTGAACCCTACTAGGAATGAAAATTAGGATGTTAGGATATACTAAATTGCTAAAGTACTCCTTAAATAGGCAAAGTAAAGTATGTAGCTTTCAGGAGCTACATTTAAGTGGTCTGGATAACTACAAAACATAACATGCATGTAATGAAGACTCTCGTCAAATCTTCAACTTTAATCCTTTTTTTTCTAACATGGCACATAAATGTGAGATCCAGTGGTTACTTTTTAATTAATAAAATTGGTGTTTTTTGCCATGGGCAAATATTGTATTATAAATAATAAAAAAGCAGTCCCAGTGGATTTCATTTTCCTACATCCCTGGTGAAGGAGACAAAAATAAAACACCACATTGCTCATACAACCCCTCAGGGCAAACAAATCACACGTGCCACAATAAAGTGATCTGAACTTCCATATTTTACATAACCAAATCAGAAATGACAGAAGACTCCATCCGACATGGCATCTTTTTTTCTTGGTATGCGACGTAAAGCTTCACAGTGTCTTGTGTTTGGGTCAGACGTTGCAGGCTGTCATACAAGGATCAGTCATGCACAGAGTGAACGTCATGTGTGAGTCTCAGAAATGTGCGTCTGGGGGAGGAGTATCCTTCCTACATCTCTGTCCCAGCCAGAGTTCATGCTACAGCAGACGTTTCCACAGTCCATTTGTCCACTGAGGTGGCACAGATGTGCTATAACGGGACACATCAGAGCCTTCATTGGAAAAAAGAAGTGGGCTAAAAGGCCCTCAGGCTTCATGCTGCTGCCGTGTTGTGATTGGATTCTAAACGATGGGGGAGAATGGTTAGTGTTTACACTAGTATCATCCCGTGAGAAAGCTGAAGTCTTTGATGTGGGCTTGATAGGGGACTCCTTAAATGCTACTTTAATAAAGGCTCTTCTTTGAGTCACCTTGCTCTGTTCTCACACTCTAATCTCATAAAAAAAAAGCTTTCTGAAACAGAATTGCTAAATTTAGAATAAAAGAGGTGTGCAACATGCTGAGAATGAAGTTGGGAATTTGCAGGGAACCAGCAGATCAATGCGTGTGGTTTGTTGTTTGTTCAGATGCCTCTCGCTGAGGCTCAGCTACTCATACGGTGAACTGCTGATTGATGGACACAAAGTAATGTTGCAGTAGCACGTGTTTGGTAGGGATTTGAGTACAGATGGCACAGCAGCATTCATTACCCAAACACTATCTCTTATCACCGTGTTGTGCGTATCAAACCAAACACCAAACAACTTGAAAATGCTCCAGATACAGAAGCTATACTTGCACATTTTTCTTTACTGCATACAGTATATCTCATGACAAGTTTCTGTCTTTGACATACAGTAAGCAAAATGTAGGTGAAGCAGGAGAGCTCCCACCTGGACAGAACATCGCTGTATTCTTTCCGCCTCTGCATTGTGAAATCATTTACATGGCTTACAGCTTGGAGATAAAGTATCAATAGAGCCACTGATGATAAAAGGCAAGGTGAGGCGAGACATCATGATCGAGTACAGCCTTCAGACTACAATCAGACTTGTTGGTCTGACTTTCATTAGATTCTGGTTCACATGTTGCTAAATCCTGATTTCTAAGCTGAAGTAAGTGACCAACTCTTTCCAAGTGAGACCTGTCCACTTCAAGCCAGTGAGAGGAGAGAGAAACATGTATGACGTCTAATGTGCGACTGTGTTTTCAGGGCCTTAAAGTGTGTGCGTGAGAGGAGAGAAGCTGCCATCCTTTCCTCCTTCAATTTGAATCACAGCAGCGGAACGAAACAAAGCCTCAAATATCATGTCATTGATTGAGAATCTGAATCATGGCTCATGTAAAGGCAGGGTACTCACACACTGTAACGAGGAAGACTTCCTCTTTGCTGTTTTGATAGCTTCCCTGTTCTGCTTTCAGATGCTCCTCTTTCTTTTCTTCCTCCTCCTCCTTAAATCGTCCCGAGCAGAGACAGGGTCATAATTGTTTCCATCTGCAGTGGGGACCCTCGTGACGATTCTTACTGTTTACCGATGCTGCGAATGGAGGCTGAGAGAGAAATCGTGTCCTCCTGTAGAGAATAAAACGGTTAGGAGAGTTAGAGTCATCACACAGGAAACGGCATCCTGCTCACATCTTTTCAGTCTCCTCTGCCCGTCAGATCCTGCGTTGCTTTTTGGGCGAAAGATAATCCTCCCCCTGTGCTTTCAGCTCGCCTCATGATGATCACCCTCTATCTCTCTTCCTCCCATTTACTTCTGCTCGTCTCTGCTGAATCCCCTCTCTATCCCTCTCCTCCCTCCACCAACACTAATGCTCCCACCCCAGGCTCTAATCCTGCTGTGATGATGTCACCCGTATGGGAGCTGTGTTGTGGTGGTTATGTAATCACACCTGCCTACCTTCTCTTTGATTCTCTTCTGCTGCTCGGAGTCAGGATCAGCTGTTTTCCTTCTCCTCACGTTCAGTCCATTTTGCATCCATGATTCAACGTGTTTTCATCTTCCCGTTAGCTGGAAAAGACGGACACTTCCCTTGCACTTCACCGCTGTTCCCTGGCAACAGCATCTTCCTCCCTCACACACACACAGTCGCTCTCTCTTGCTTTTTCTCACCATCTCTTTTGAGCTCTCTCGCTCCTCACATAACCCCTCCTACCACAAGAATCCCCCTCCTTTTCACTTGCTCGCTAGCTGTGGTGCTCACAGCCCCTCCTCCTCCTCCCCTCCCCCCCCCCTGCTCTCCTCACAGCTGCACTGAGCTCTGGGCGATGTCAGTGGCATCTCTCTGGCATTACACTCATTGCCCAGTCGGAGCAGCCACAGCTTCTTATTCTTCTCCTGCCATTGTCTGTTTGGCAGAAAAACAGTTTTCTATTAATAACGCTACTTTGCACAGCACTGAAATACAGCGACATGCCCAGGCCTGTGACTACAACCATTTGTTTCCACACAGTTCAGGTGCAGCTGAGACATGCTGAATTTAGAGTAGATAGCTTTAGTTTAAGCTGTTTAAGAACATCCCATGAATTTTAATGACTAAATGTACTATAAATAACTATAAATAATAAGTCTTATTTCCAAGACAGGCTTGCCTAGCTTTAAATTGGGGCTTCTCTTGTTTTGAGTACTTGGCTATCTAAAGATCTTTGAGTTCCTTTTTTATAGTCAGTAAGGTGATATGATCTTTTAATAGTGTTTTTATTTGCCTTAATAACTTTACACTGTGTCAGCTTTTTTCTGAGAAAACACAAAACACAATCATGTCTCAGTTCCAGGCCGACATTGTATTGTTTTTACTTAAAATGCAGTACCATAAAGTATTAAACAGTTCTATATGTATTTATATGCATCACCCATGTGCATCTGGGTCAGAGATATTTTTTTCTCTTGCATGTTGAGTTTCCTGCCACCAGATGGAGTGTCCCCTATGTAAGGCAGGAGTGTCTTGGTCAACTCATCATGTTTAAGATACATGAGTTGGATTTACCGATTTATAACTCCACATAAAGCCTGTGTTATATTTTACATAACTTATGCACTGTTTCCATAAAGTTGTGTAGACTATTCAACAATAGTAGCAACAATATGGAGTTTGAGAATACATTTTAAGAGTACAGGATAGCGGTTGACGTTATGGAGTTACACAACCCAAAATATTCACTCCATTTGAGGTGCCTGGCACTAGTACTTGGTCATCTATAGGGCTCCGAGGAATGTAGTAAAGAGAAGGTGGTGTAGTGACAATATAATGACAATAATGAAGATCAGGCAGAAGACATTAATGCAACATCAGGGACACTGGGTAAGACAAACATTAGGTTCATATTACAGGAGAACAAAAAAGGAATCTCACTGTTTCATATTGATGACACCAAGACTCTCTCCTGTAGAAACACTCCTGGAATAAACTGTTTTATACTAGATAAAAAGGAGAAGCAATTATTAGTCTTTAAAAGTATGAAACAGTGATAGTATAATAATAAAAACAATGACTAGCCATTGCAGATCTTACGTTTCTGAAACAAGCTTCCACGAGATTTGAGGGAATCATGTTTCTATAAATCAAAAACACCAAATAGATGCTTTAACGGCCAAGTGGACCATTACTTGTTCCAGGTAGTTTATACTGTCACTGTTCAGTTTCCTTTGACACACACCTGATTAGATCTAGAAAGGAATCCACAGTCTGCACAGCCTCTGCACTACCACTAGAGGACTCCGAGGCAGCCCTGGATGATTTCCCTGGTTGGATAAGAACAGCTAGGACAATGCCAGTGAATGCAGCAAGAAGTGTGGTCACCATGTAAAAGCTGACAGCCCTTAGCCCAAGTCTTTCTGTGCACCGATGACATTCTTGAAATAAAGCAAGTATTTTAAGAAGTGAATTAAACCATTTTCAAATTCTCCTCAGTCTAGCAGTAATGATTTAAAAAAGCATCTTTAAAATGTTATTCCTTGAACAGTCTTCACACATGAATCCAGTCACCACAGTAAAGACAGCATGGTTGATAGGCGGGAAAGTCCAGTTATTTTCCTCTTGGCGGAATGACATTTTTCAGCACTTTACTAGATTAACCATCAGCTTTGTGTCAGTGCTTTTCATTCACGCCCTTTATATGCAAATGATTAGTGTTTAATTCAGAACAGAGAAAGTTTTATAAAGTGAATTATTTTCACAAAGAAAATGTCATTTATGTATAATTTTCAGAAGAATAAGTATGCATATAGTTTTTAATGAAAGGTTAAACAACATTTCTTTATGTTGCTCACATTCAAAGGAAAACATACTTGTTGAAGCGTCATCTTTTGCTCTTGGTTACTCATCCTATGGAAGTCCAGGACTGCCACAACGACAATGCTTACATTTACAGTGAGTTTGAAGTCTCTCAATCAACCACATATGAGATCTGGAATTGACAATTTTACAATAACCTCTTAAAGTTGGACAATTTGGTTTCAGTCCACAAGACAGGAGAATAATTTAAATAAATCTTCAGTCATTAGGTGATTTTAAGTGAAAACAAGCTTAATGTACAAAGCCTCATTAGTTCTGTGTTAGGTACAGAGAGTTTAGGCCACGAAGATGTTAAGTACACAGCGTCCCTAAAATACTGAATCTTAGGAGAACAATATAGTAGCGGACACAAGGGCTGATCAGGATCAGTATCTTACAGCGTCTTGAGTCCCCTTAAATCACAAATCCACTAGTGACAGAGGTCGCACCAGGACATGTTAATAATCCACAAAATATCCTTTAACTAGTGTGAACTGTGATGGATGTGTGACTGTAAAGGATTTTACTGAGATGGACATTATCAAATGTCTATGACTTCTCTAAAGTTTGGTCATACCTAGTCCAATATATAGTAAAAAACCAAAAGGATTTGTTTTTTTATGTAACCATTTGCATTTAGTCTGAGCTGCTTTTAATATGAAAATGTAAGAAGGAAGCAGGAAGAGGTTGGTTCTAACGTCTTCCAGGTGTTAGTGGTACTGTTTACGCTACGGGCATCCATTCTAAATATGTCAAACATCTACTAAACTCACTTAACAGTATATTAGTATGAGTATTTGTATCTCCTTACAGCACCATGAACTGAAAATGTTTTAATAACTTGTAATTCTGTAGCAACAAATGTTTCTATACAATTTGAATATTTGTGCTATTATTGGATTGTGGGATTTATTTGTAAGTTTTATTTGTATTTGTGTCTGTTGTGTCTACTGTAGTAATTAGTGCTGGTTAGTGATGTACGCAGCAGTGGCCTACATCCTCAGGGTCTGTTCTGCTGCATCTTGTTGACAAGGTAAAGACTCTTTATTGTGTGTAGGCTTCCAATTATGAGCTAAGCTCTTTAGCGGTCTTACTCCAGCCACAAGTTATTGATACAGTCTAATCATCTTGATACACAATAGCCAAGGTTTCATATTGGGAAGTTTCAATAGCAAGAAGCTTTTGTTATTAATTTGTTGTTGTTAACAAGATTGGATTTTGCATCAACCTTCTCCCTTCCTCTAGCCCTCGGCTTCCCTGTCCCCGGTCCCTGTAGGACTGAAAAATATCTATTTGAACTGGGCTCTGGCGTTCCATCATGAATCAAATGTTTGGTAGTTGAAGAGTTTTCCTGGAAGATGTGATGAGGACATCGGTAAAGCCGGAGAAGGAAAGGAAAGTCCAAAGGCATGTTCAGCGAGGAGTTTGAGCCCCGAAGCAGATAGCGAAAGAAAAGTAAGTAAGCAGAGATTCTCATATTATATCTTCATAGGAAACACACCAAAGACTGATGTAGCAAAACAGGTCAACTGAACAGGATATCTTGCTTAAAAATGGTTAATCAATGTGTGCTTTGTGTGGAGGACAAAGTATTCACACATACCAAGGATTTTAAATAACTTTTTAAAATGCTTAAATATTTTAGTGTGTGTCCCTGGAAGCACTTTGCACAAATTATAACACTGAACTGCATTTTTATATTGACAAAAGTGAGCATCATTTATGTGATATTGGTTCATACCGAATTGTTGAATAGAGCGGAAAGTGGCTGTAAACAGAAAATATGACCTACATATCCATTAAGCAGGGATTAGCAGGTGTGATTAGAATGACTTAAAGTAGGCTCCCAGTTCATGTTTGTGTCCGAGCCACAGGTGTAAACACAGACAGACTAAACTAAATCACCCTCAGAGTGATACAGTATTGCTATACAGCGCACTTTTTACTCTAAACGTCTACATTTGAATGTGGACGTAGTACATGCCGCAGTGTGGACCGTGTTGGTAGTGCATATAGTAGAAAGAAACAGGTGGGTTCGCATTTTCCAGCTATGATTCAGGGTTATTACACAGGAGCCTCCATCTGTGTTTTGTATTTAACACTGGTCATAAAACAACAACATTTAGAGGAAACTATTTTCCAGCCCAGATTAAACACTGTTATAAAAAAACGGTCTCTTCAGGAAATAACTCTTGTTCTTGGTGTTTAGGTTAAAGGAATAGAGTTGTGACTGTGTAACTTTATAACAAAAAAGGGAATGTTTTGGCTAATATTAACTGGGAGTGATTCACTGAGGCTTCCAATCATCTCCATGTGCGATTATAAAGGCACTATCTGATATTACCTCATGAATATTATAAAAACAAGATCCTAATATTACTATATTATTCTTTGCTAATTGCAAAGAAGCACCAATATCACGGAAATATTATAGTTTTCTAATATCTCATCACATTTCGTACCAAAACTGCCAATATGATTTTTGTACAAAATAAGAGGAGAAAAGATTGATCTTTTTAAATTGCCACCTGCTAAACTGGTGTAGCCTACTGAAATGCAGGAAAGAATAGTTTAGGTTACGGGTTACATTAGATTGCACAGGTGTACCTCATAAACTACAGTTACCATGACTGGTGGTTTCCTGACTCTGCATATTTAAATCCATTGAACTGTCCTGTGTGATAACTAAGGTTAGACTGTAGTTAACCCTCAACTGAATCTAAAAAGATTTGTTTTGGTCTCCACTTGATCTCAAGTCGATTTGAACTCTTGACTTGTACTTGACTATGTACAGTCTCTGACTTGTTTTCCACTCAGTTTACGTGATTATTAGTAAAGTGTATTGTTAGTTTGTACAATGAATTTGTTTCAGCTGATGGAAGGTTAGATTTCCATCCATCCATCACAGCAATATGTTTTGCAATCTTACATATTGGCACAAAATGACAAGATGAAACATATGCCCTTTAGCAAAGCCTTCCTGATGGGGTTTGTTTCCCACAAATGACAATAAATTTAGATTCCCAGTGTGATATAGATGTTAATTTAGTGGAAAGTACAACACTGTGATTGATAAAATAATATATGAATTTTCCTTGAACACAAATACCAAATTCGATTAAACTATCGATCATATGTTATATATGTGTTATATAATAGCTAATCAGATACCAGTACCATTAGATTAACCTGATTTCAGTTTTTATAAAAGTGTGTGGGTGTAAATAAGCCAGTTGAACTTCCTTGCCTGTGTGGCTACGTGTGATGCATGTGTGACATCAACGGATGCGAGTGAGGCTTATAAGGTAGCTTTAGGTGGGGGGTTTATTTCCTCGGGGCTCAAATTAGCCAGAGAAGCAGATTAGGCTCTGTGTGTAATAACTTGTCAGGGCTCGGTTTCCAGAAGCCACCATTAAACACTTCTCTTAGCCAGTGTGCTTTAAAACAATAATTATTTAATCACCTTACATTCTCGAGTGATGCTGATGTGGTAGTTATCTTCAATTAAGTAAAAAGGCAAACTGTAATGAAGTTAAGGTCTCATTGTCTAATTGAAAGTGTGGCAGTCTGTATGAGACGTGAGTTATTTCTTTGAATTCAAGTGGCGTAGGGTGTTCAATAAGCCTGTTAATAAAGATTTTATTTTATTTGAAGATTATTGAAGCTATATTGTGTGTAGAGTAAAAGTAAAAAAAAAAAATTGTCTACATCTTTAATATTTCATACGTCTCACAGCCCCTTTCTGATTTCTTGTGTAGAACTAATTAAACAGACATGTTAAAACTAGGGCATGGCTGTTAAAACAACATTGATTAAGCTATGAAGGATAAGCTACAAGTCGTCATTTTGTTTTATCTATGTAAGTTCCGGTTTCAGTAAGTGGCTTTAACAGTTTCTGTGATTCCACTAGAGCCGGAACTCATACTGGTTCACAAAACGGCCTCTTATAAATACTGAGATGACTTTTGTGTATAGATGACATCGGGGTAAGGGAATAAGGTAAAGGAGCGCAGCTCTGGCCAAGACATCAAGTAACCGCAGATGTGTGCCAAGCTGTAGCTCTTGGTGCAACTAATCTTATTAAAAGAGAGTCAGGGCCTGAGTAGACCACCCTTAAATTGACATGGGTCAAATCTAGTGCCAATAAGGAAACTGCCCTACAGTGCTGATGACGACATTACTACAGGTGCACAACACAAATGACGCTCAAGTGTTTCCAGGCCAGACAGGTAAATCTGGATTGAGGAGGTGAATATATGACACACACATTGGTCAAATCCAGGTCAGTGGTGCAGGAGATGTCAAGTTAAACAGATCTGACCCTTAATTGAATCACCTCCATGTAGCCAAGTGGTGTACTAGGGCTTTGAGTAGCTGGCTTTGTTGCATTTGGACCAAATCAAAACGAGTAGTTGATCAGATCAGTACGATAATGTTTCACAGAATGATCTTATTGACTCTGAAAAGGCATTCCTGGTGTGATGTGTTTTCCCTTGCTAATAACATTACTGTAATATGGTAATGCAGCTGGTGACAAGACACTGATCTTTAAGGAAAGCTTTACTCAAAGCCACCTGCTTCTTCGTCTACCCTTTGACCTTTTAATACACTGTCCTTCTGCTAGGACACATTGGGCTTAGGCTTTTTGGACACAGAGATATGATAAACATAAAAAAGTCTCAACAATATTTATACACTTTACACAATAAATGATCTTAATAAATCTCAAAGTTTGAGGGACAATCTAAGATGATTTCATGGCAGACATGTTGACATATCAACGCGGGAAAAGCGGAATTTATCTCCTCTGTCTAGAACTAAATGAACATAAACATCATTGGGTCATTCAGAAACTGTGGATTGTCTGACCATCAGTCTGAATGTAATAATATTGTACGTCTTCTGTCACAGAGTGCACAAGACACTGCAACAGTTCATATGGCCGGAGATGACACTGAACTGCCAGAGGATGCAAAAACCGTGTACAAAGATGAGGAATAGGAGAAGGCCAATGATCCATTTCTCAATAAACTTCCAAACATGGATGTGGATACACTGAAAACCAAAGCCCAGGTCACAGAGACACAAATAAAGCAAATTGCAGAGGAGAAGTATACTCTCATGCGACTACGATTCGTCCCAAAGAAATATTGTCTGGACCTGCACCACAGTCACGCCTTTAAAAATGTAGTCACATGAAACGCAACAGCAGACCGTTCAATTTCAATGTGGATTTAACAGCCAGTGGTTTTTGTCCATCTTTCCTCTTTCACAGATATTACAGTTGTAAACTGATTTGGCTATACAGCTCTTCTCCAGCTAACAGATTTTGAGTTACTTGCTCAAAGCATTAACCGTAGCTCCAAGGAAGGTCATAACCTGGATGAGTGGGTGGAGGGTTAATTCTGACTATTTTGACAGACCAAGAGATTAAAAGATAAAATACCTGAACTCTCTAAATATTATTGTTTTTAGGTTCAGACTTCACCTGTATCAGAAATATTAATATTAATACCAGGTTAAAAATAAGCAATTTTAGGAAATTACAGTACATCCATCAAGGATGCGCTTCAATGGATGTGGATGTAGCTGATATGTGCACCTTGATTTGGCAGATTTTGGGTTGCTTGTATCTACAGAACACATTATATGACATACTGTTTAATCTAGTATCAAACTTTTTACTCTGATACCTCCTTGTCCCTTTTCAGCTTTTCCCTCACATTTCAGCTCATGCTGATCACATGACCAGTCTCTCAGCATTTTACCCTCCCTTTCCATCATCTCCTTGTCATCCCCCTGCTGCTCACCATCCCCCTTTCCCCCAGTAAGCTGACACAGCGCCTTTAAACATTAGCCGCTTTCTTCCTAATAGGATCTCAGGGGCTTAAATTGTCATCTGATAAAACTAAGGAGCTTGATAGCTATGCTGCACCCTCTTAACCAATTTGTACTCAATTAGGATAATGGGGAAACAAGCAAAGAGGGACAGCTTTAATATATTAATGTGATAAAATGATTATCAATTTCCCTTGTCTATGACTTGGGTGGCATTAGGAGCCTCTTGCAAGTGTCATATAAATATTAGCCTTTAATGAAGTTGGCCAAACAGTAAAGGTCATCAGAAATATTTGAATTAGATCTAAAAAAAAATATGTTTAACACAATCTGTCAACAGTGGCATAGCATTTCCAAGAGCAGACCATTTGCAGACCGTTTGACTTATCATGTACAGTACCAGTCAAAAGTGAATTCAAGTGAATGGGAAAAATAGGAGTAAAAACATTTCATTCTAGGCTGAATTCCATGTAGGTGTCATTTCAAGGCATCTGCTTTTATTGTACACGCTGGCACACAAAAACATTTAAATGGAACTGAGCCATCATTGGTGTTACCTGCATTTTAAAGGGGTACTCCAGTGAGTACTAACTCATTGCATTTCCATAAAGTTGGGGGACTCACAAGAGACAGATTCTTATTTTAAAAAAGGCCAAAACCGAACAAAGACTGAGATATCTAGTCTTTTAGTCCCTAGTATGGGTAAAGCCCCCAAAACCCTGGATCCTACATTTCCCACAATGCAACACAATATGCATATTTTTATTAGACCCCCATCTGCCCACATCTAAACTCCCACAACTATCAAACCACTTTTCATTTAAAACGCAGGATATCTGTTAAAAATGTATTTATAACTTTGCTTGTGAGGTTTGCAAACTTTTCATTTTGATAGTTCAGTGGTCTTCTTTTGTACAAATTATTACCTACTGTTAAGATTGAATGTTGGTCTATAAAAATAATGTGATACCTCAAACTGTTTTTGAGTGCATACTGTTGTATATTTGTTATTATATATTCATTTCTTGACAACACTCACATACATATTTAACGTGGTAGAACATAACAGAAAACTGCTTAAATATGATAGTACCTTTTTAATAAATAAATGAATGAAGAAAGTAAGTTTTTGCATGCTCTTTTGTTTTTGTATGCACATATTGAAAGCTGGTGTAAGATAGCTCTGCAAAACACCCCACAGGCCTGACTGGCTACGTGTCAAAGGTTATTTTGATATAAATAAAAGTCTAATATCTACTAATATTAACATACAGTACCAGTCAAAGGTTTGGACATTTTATATATTAGTGTGTAAATATTAGTGGATATTAGACTTTTGTGTTTTTGATCATTGTGTTCCAAAAAAAAAAATCCAGGTACAATACGCCGCACAGTATACATGTGAAAGCACAAGGGTGTAACCCCAACCTGATCCCTAACAAAAATATACAATTTGTTTGAATATAGGCAGACCACCCGCAAAAAGGTGGGGTTGTTGAATAAATATTAAAATATTATAATAACAAAAGTCAGTATGCTCTTGATGTGGCTTGGTTGATTAGTGAGACTAAACTCAATGCAAAAACACCTACATTTGCATTTCTGAAACATTTGTTTTCCCAACGACGTACTTTTGGATCTTTTGTTAGGCGTGCAAAGAACTCCTAAATATAGCTTCAGTTAGGAGGAGTGAGGTCAGAGGAAATCTCCAGTGAAGTCTTTAGGCTCATTAAGGATGGGATTGATCTCTGCAACACCTACTGTAGCTGCCACAGCTTTGGTAGAGCCAGCTGGCAAAGGAGAAACTTGCAGGCTGCCGGGTGGGGGGGGGGGGGGGGGGGGGGGGGGGGGGGGGGGG
>JAVQJD010105207.1:0-12342 GCA_036023655.1 Nannoperca australis
ACACACACACACACACACACACACACACACACACACACACACACACACACACACACACACACACACACACACACACACACACACCACTGCCAGATGACACAGATCAAGACTGTGGTTTAAATCAAAGTTAAACAAACTGATGTTGTGATCAAACCTACAAATCAAATGACAGTACCAGAGTGAGAAGGCTGAGCACTGCCAGATTGTAATCGGAGCCGCAGGCCTGGCAGCAGTCCAGCTGGTCCAAGCCATAGACTAGGACAGCCTCCATCAGCTGACCATAGGGCTCCACACTCGCCAGCAACACACCCACACACTCATTCCCTGCTGTGAGAACAGCCTCAGAAAACTGAACCTGCTTTGCTGTGGTCACACAGGCCAGAACCCGGTTTAGAACCTGAGGAAAACAGAGAAAGAATTATTATAATACCATCAAATCTCTGGTATGGCATTTACGGTCACCAATTGGAATGTACTTAATTTAATTATTAGAATATATTTCACATACTACCACCTCCAAAATGGTAGTAAGGTAGATTCTAAATGCCCTTGAACACAGATTGTGCCTCTCGTGTAATCACTGTTCTAACATTTGATAACTGTGCTGCAGCAAATGTCAGAAATAAACTGAAGCATTCATGCAAAAAAAAAAGTATTTACTTTGGTGGGTTTTGGAAGACATGGCCTCACTTTACCGCATCTGCTATAGATCTGTTAACAAATAGAAAATCAATTGTGTGTGAAACGAGATGTACCAATATGGAATTTTAGGGCCAATAATGCTAACCAATAATTATTAGTTTATTGTGGCTAATAGGCTAACTGATAATATATATCTTTTTAGACTGGCAAGTTTATTTTTCTACAACAGCCATGTAACATCATCCATCCTCTCCTCTGATGCTGATGTGAAGAGACTGACTGCAAGCAGGTACTTCTGTAAAGAGGTGCTGGTCTATCTGTGATAGAAACTGGTAAGCTGGTTAAGAACTGGAGGTCTTACGCAGAAGCATTTCTGAGAATAGCGGTCAGATGTATAAATGAACATTGTGCCTTGCCACCTAATTCTGAAGGTCACTTCCTGGCAAGAGTATTTAACCTTGTAGTGGGCAAGTCCAAATAATGTTATTCTTCACTCAGCTAAAGTCTGAAGATTCAATTGGGCATTGGATTCTAAACAAGAAACTATGCTTACCTTGATTAAAGTATACAATGTCTCTCCGTGTCATATTTAGTGACAAGGAGGAGGCAGTATATCAATGTAGAGTCTGGGATATAATACGCTCTCTTACCACCCTAGTCTTGTGCACCCTGATCAGTTATCCTTGGAGAAGGTATATGACCTTATGCTTTTAGGTTAACAAATGACTTGAATGTGACCAGGGGAACCCTTACGTTCTATTTCCTTTAACTTAAAGAAGGAAAATTCCTTCTGTCAGCCTTACATTATGCCTTTAATTTTAAGACACATTGCTCAACCATAACATACAATTAGCATTCATTATATATCTCATTAATAACATTTCACTACTGTCATAATGACCTCTTTATGTCTGTGTAAAACATACCAGCTGTGGATTAAGAAGGAACATTAAGTTACGGCAGGCATAGCAGTATTTTCTGCTTCTTTAACAGGTGTTTAATGAATTGCAGATACCGTCTCCCCATACAGGCAGATTTTGTTGTTCTTGGATAACGAGCATTGTCAAGTAGAGTGAAATATAACCTAGTCAGTTTCCTTCTCTCCACTGTGTCCTTTCTGCTCTGAAGTATCTCTAGTGTGTGTGTGTGTAAGAGCTCTGCCCCACCTTCATGCAAACAGGCAGCGACACAGAGCAGAGGAAAAGAAAAATCACCAGAATTGGGTTTTGAGTGGTGCCCTTAGTCCATAGCTATGCACCACATTATCGGATGTGATAATCGCCTGAAATTCTATCGGCCATCAATTTATTGTGCATCCCTATTTGCAAGATAACATTTGTGAGTCCAAACTAAACAGAGGGCCCACTCTTTCTTCTGAGACTTGAAGGTCTATCAAATGATTTGACTGTAGATACAGCCAGCTCAAAGTATCACAACAACACAGCATTTAATTTCCTACTTTAAGGATAGGTCCACATTTTTTCAACTCTGTCTTAATTCAGCATTTGATCAGTCTTTTGATCACAAAATTCCCTCCATGTGTTTCCTGGATTTGTTTCCCTGCTGAGCTGCAGTGGAGGTATTGGAACACAAAGAAGGAATTTGGTACCAACACAGCTGTACCTCTAGAAGATCCTCTCTTTATTTGTCTAACTCACTGCTGAAGCCTCATTTTAGCTTAATAGCAACATTGAACAAAGAATGTGGATTTTGCATTTTACATCATAGTCACAATTGAAAATTATCTCTTTCAGTGTAAAGTCTTGAGTTTTGGGTTAAGATAGACTTTACAAAACATTTCCTTTATGGACAACAATGTCTTCCCACCACTTCTCCAATTACATATTGTCATACTGCTTTCCTCATTTTCCTCTAATGAGTTGACTGAATCTAAGTCAATATTTAATTATTTAGTCTGGTTGCTCTTACATCAGTGACATAGACCTCAGTAATGGGTGGTCCTCTGAAAGGGTTGAATCGCTCTCCGATGCTGCGGACAACTGTACTGAATACCCTCAGCAGAGCTGCCAGCTTGGGCAGTGACACTGAGGGAGGGGGGATGTCTTCATCCAGTACCTCACCTGACACCACATGGTTCAGATCCTAAACAGAGCACAGATTCAGTCAAGTCTTTAACAAAAGCACTCATCAGTCCTATGTGGCAATATTTGCACCCGTATTTCATCATTTTCAAAAGAGAATATAATTTTAACAAGATCTTAGAGTATTTACATTCCTAATCCCAAATGAGGACTTGCTCACCTCTAGCAATAATGAAAACTACAATCAAAACTACAGAAAATGCCGATATTTATCCAAATATAAAAATGGTTGTCCCAGCATGTAAAATAGTAATGTTTCATGACACATGATGAGTCTAACTGGCATGTCTGTCGAGAAGCTCTGTGTTGCCAAGGCAGCATTCTTTAAGACTCCAGACTAACTTCACCTCTGCATATGCCTCCATATCCTCCAAGAACTGCCCCAGCAGGGTGGTGGAGAAGGTCAGGTCTGCCACCCAGAATTGCTCCAGACTCTGTAACCAGCCTAAACACAGACAGGGAGAGCAAAGTGGCATATAGAAAAGCACTGGGCTGCAATAATGCTTTTATACCTTATCTACACAGGCAGCATAAAAGCTGCATGTCAGCAGAGCAGCAGTAGGATGTGTTCAGACAGTGTTGTGCCTAAGGCTGCTTTCAAGCAGAATTAGCCGTTGATGCAATTAGCGCAGGGTTGTGTGGTGGTGTCTGATGCAAACCAGCAATCGCAGCTTGAAGAACGATACAAGCCAAGCAAATACACTGCAATTAACAACGTTGGTACTCCCTAGTGGCAGGGTTCAGCATCTGATGCAGTCATCATCTCTCTTCTTTCTTCACAGTTGCTCAGTAAACAGCGGAATGCTTCAATGCTACATGGTATAAAAGGTTGTTTTTCACCTGGGCGTCTACCGGTCTAATCACTGGCGTGATTGGCCGCCGCAGCGTGACATCGGCAGTTTTATTTCCATTTTAACTTTTCACCACTGCCTTTATTTCCCCTGACACTCCATGCACCACCGCAGCTTAAATCCTATACCCTCGTTCAAATGATTTGGAAAACCTGCATTTCCACCGCAGTGCCTGATTCTATCTGAATGTAGCCTAAAACAAGAGAAAATCGACTTAGACGTAAAAACACGCTTTGGGTCAGTTACAAAAGGCGTGAGTCGTTAACATTTGAAGCTGCACTGATTAATATAGCATGTGTGAACCATCAAACATGCATAAAATGGACAACTGAAAAACACGGCTGAAACACCTCCTGTGTAGTCAAGCCCTTGAATGTAAGATCACAAAGCTACTTTAATCAATTAATCAAGCCATTGGTAGGCAGACAGAAATAAAAAAACAGGTTTGCCAAATTGCATGACAGGGAAGATGTATGTGGTAAACACAAATGTCAGTCCAACTTTATTACCAGCAGAAAGTGCCGGAAAGTTTGCAATCTGAACACCAGATAAAACTTTGACTGTCAATAAGAAAACCTACTAACCTGAGACTTGCTGAGTCAGTGAGTGCTTCTGTGTGTGGTCAATGTGCCAGCCTACTAAGATGTCCACTGTGTCCTGTGAAAAAAAGCAAACATCAAAATGACACAAAGCTGACATTACCAAATATTTTCTGATCTGACCTCAAATGACCTGTGTGCCTCAATCATATGCAAGGCTAGGGCCTTTCTGTATGGAGTCTGCATGTTCTCTCTGTGTCAGCATAGAATTTCTCCAGGTTCTACTGTTTTCTCCCACAGCCCAAAAACATACAGGTTGGCTTTTCTAAATTGCACATAGGATATGAATGCTTGTCCATCTGTGTGACAGCCCTGTGATTGACTGCTACCCTGTTCAGGTTGCATCTCGCCCAATGTCAGCTAAGATCGACTCTAGCCCCCTGCAACCTTCTAAAGAATAAGAGGGTTTAGTTAATGGAACAATGAAGCTGAAACACTCACCCTGAAGTTGGTGCTGAAGACATGCGGATAGCAGCGAGCCACCTGAAGAATACACTTAACACTTTGACAAAGCAGCTCTGGTGTGTCCACATTCTCCAGGATGGACTGCAGGTTGTTCATCACCAGCTGAAACATACAAAACACTCTGTCCAGAAAATGATACACCTACCAGTCTACCTACACCTATCTGGCATTAGCCAGTATACACTTTCTACTTCTATACTAGCATAATGTACATGAGGGTTTTAGGGAATGTTTGTGGTGTTAATCTGGTAAGATTCAATGAGAAATTCACTAGGCTTTGAGCATTACAAATCACAGTATTTTACTAAACTTGGAAGCAGATCCTAAAAAGGAGCTGGCTTTTAGAATGCAATGATACAGGTGATGTGTTCTGTGTACACTTTCTATGGCAATTCTGACTTAAAACTAGATTTGAAGTCTAAGGCTAGCTTCATCTTCATGAAACACTTTAGTAACAAAGCCTAGTTCAGAGCTGTACAGAAATCAACTGAAGCCCCGATGTGTGGTTACCTGCATAACATGAGAGAAGGCCTTCCTCTCTCCAGCAGCCTCCAAAGCACGTTGTGCTGCCACCAGGTACAACAACTTCACCTCATCACGAACACTTGAAGTGAACTTGAGAAAGAGCCACTTGAAGATGCGCTCAGCCTCGTAGCTGAGCACTGAGCAGAGGAGGCCCAGGCAGGCTGCCGCATCCTGACGCAACTCCCACAGCAGCTTACTGCTACACAACAACACCGGCAAGTAGATCATATGTTAGACACCACACTGCATTCGGGACTAGCAGAGTAATCACTGTTGCAATAACATGGTGGAATTTATAGAAGTTACAGGTATGCTTCTGAAACATAGTCAAGACTGCACCAGTTGAGCCTGGTCTCTTTATTAGAATGCATACATCCATGTGACAATCATAAGATTGTAAAAAGTAATTAGATTGAGATGGTTACTTTAAATGTAAAAATAAATAATAATCGAACTAATATTAACTAAAATAATTATCCATACAAAAAAATTATCCTTTTTCTGATGTTGTTTGGAATATATTATTTTCTATGGGCTACAATGTTGTGCTTTATTATGTTAGAGCGTCTTGCCTTTGTGATTGGCATTTCCAGTATTTTCCAAAAATGTCATAACAGAAAAACCAAACAGATCTCAAAGCCTTTATGGGATTTCTAATGGGTTTGAAATTTTCACTCTGCTGGCCACTCATATCCAATCCAAGTTCTGACATCAAAAGATAAAAAACTGATCCAAGAACATCTGCCCCCTCAGCAAAAAAGGCAGACAGGTGTTTACATTTTT
Organism: Nannoperca australis; assembly: GCA_036023655.1. NCBI lineage: Eukaryota > Metazoa > Chordata > Actinopteri > Centrarchiformes > Percichthyidae > Nannoperca > Nannoperca australis. Next base: position 5,968 of record JAVQJD010105207.1, read on the forward strand.
TGAATGAATGTGAATATCTTTTTGTAATTTCCATTTATTGCCTTGGACTACTGACCAAGCTACACTTCTTAACATGTTTTCCACCTGTATGGACAACACCTTCTGCCAGTCTGTTAAGAATGTAGTACAAGACCTGAGCCCAATAAACCTAGAGCACATCCCTTCTTTTTACCTCTCATTCAAAATGTCATTCAAGGTGGTGAGGATGGTGTCCAACTGTTTGACCAGCGTCTGTGAGAGAGAAAATACAAAGTATTAGCAAAGCAATGCGTTTGTTAGTACTTTGATTCTATTTCAACAAATTTCATTTTAAATTAAACAACAACAACTATGAGGTCTAAGTGTTGACTTTCAGGTTTGAGGTTTAAAAAGGTGTTCACATCCATATTGGATGAACATTGTAACCAGAATAGACTCACAATCAGAATCAGACAACAGGCCCATTTATGGGAAATACGCCAGGTTGAAATAAAACAGAATTTTTTTTTTTTTACGATATACAGTTTTAAAGTTTTTATGACCAAACCATGGGATGCTTGTAACTGGCAAGTCAGTCACCTGCCCTAAATTCAACAGAGCAAAGAAAAAAGCCCCTGAAACCGACAAGAAAAGCTGGCTGGAGCACATAACTGGTAGAGCATCACCAGGAAAGGTAAGTATTTAAAGAGATTTTTAAAAACAAATATTAAATTAAATGGCTTAAAGTTTGTTTTAATTTGTTCATTACTTCCAGTCCAGTGAAGGACTATGTGCAAAAAGGGCTATAATCTTACACTTTCACCTTCAAATTAAAGCTGAGATTCAGCAATTATAGTAATCGTTACATTGAATAATGTCAAGTGTGTCCAACAAAGTCAACACATCAAAAAACAGACATTTATCTGTGCAGTCATGTAGGGCTGTCAATCTCTAGGCACCTGACAATCCAATTTCCAGTGCCATGATGAGATTATAAAAATGATTACCAATGTATTTTGATTAGTGTCTGACTTTAGTATTACAAGTTATATCATTTGCAGTATTAATGTTTATGGATGTGTTGTACAGCCTCCACCATCAGGATGTGCCTTTGAGTAAGGAAAGAGAGTTTTGAAGTAGTGGAAGAACAACTTGTTGTACATTGCAGTGGTTAGCATAAAGCTAGTACAAACACTTACCTGACAGTGTGGCGGATATAGCCTTCCGAGATTTAATTACAACACTACATATAGCTGGTCTTACAAAACAGTTACAGGAGATCATAATGAAGAACTGAGTTTCAAATTTCCGATTATCTCTTGCATTGAGACATATTCGTTCAAAATAGAGTCAGAATCAGAATACTTTATTGATCCCAGAAGGAAAATTGCTTTTTCAAGGAAAATTCTTTTTAAATTTCTCGCAATGCAGCTAAGAATCTTATTTCCTCCATTACATCTACAGTCATGCTAGTTTGGTAATTCAAAAAGACTCTGCACGTGTTAATCAGTCAAACCATTTGCAGATGCAGTAGTCTAAAGGTAAAATAAAAACTATATATTTTCATATTGTAATTATTAGGTAATTCAGGCACACGATTGAGAATATTTCAGTGTAGAATGCACAACCAAAGGCAATAGTAAACATTTGGCAGAATGTATCCATTACAGACATGAACATCTCGCATGTGGCAGTTTTCAGTTAACAGATATTTGTAACAGTGACCCAGGATAAAGCCATGTTTGTAGTGAATACTATTTACTTTCAGCTTTATCTCAATACAACTGATGTGTATACAGAAGAATGCAGTAAAAAGAAATTCCCCATCTCATAATTCTATCAGTATGGATGAATGACATTGTTTTGGAGATCACTTGCCTCTAACTTAATGAGTGACATTTAAATGCAGAGACACTGCAAATGATTATCTAAAATATGAAGCCAAACAGACAGGTAGGAGTTTACTATAATGGAGTCTTGGAGAAGAGGAAAGAATTATTTTAACAATATTAACTAGGATTATATCTATAATGAAGAGGGTTTGCAGAAAGCCAATCTGACTTACCACTTTGCTATCACCGTGGCTGATAAATTCCTTCAGCTGTTTGAGGGTGGCCAATCTGCGGTCGCGATCGTCTTCCCTGGAGACTCGGCGCAGGAGGTTGGTCAGCCGAGACTCTTCTGAGTGAGCCATCCCTCTGTCTGCAACAATAGCACTGCATGTCAGGAACACACTGACTGCACTAATTCTTTGTACCATCACATGCTGCCATGTACAGTTTCAAAATGCTAACTGTTTTTTTATATATATTTTTATATATTATTTTTTAAATATATTTTTATATTTAGCTATGAACTAAAAAATAAACACAAATATTCCTCATGAGTAGATTCTAGTGTGACTGAATGATAAATTGGATTTCTATTACCTTGCACCATCAACAATGACGTGTTTGCTGTCTGGACAGTTAGCCCAGAACTAGAAAAAAAAAAATCTCCCTCCATAGAATAACCATCTCTCGTTTGTATTCGATCATCTTTTCCAACTAAATATCCAGTGCAATATGAATACTGTAGCCAATGCCGTTTTCACTAAATATCTTAAGACGTTAGTAAAAGGAAGCTTACCCTGCGATTTCTTCATGTCCCTCGAAGCTAAAGCACGGTTTCCATGCTGAAAAGGAGTCAAATCCGTTGTCACGTCATTAGGCCTCAACTCTTGCCCCACCGACTTCCAACCAAACGTATTATCACAGACACCCTGGCCACCTGCATATCCACCTATGGGACACAGACCATGTAGGTTTCAACCAAGACATTGCATAGAGCGCCTCGCCTAGACAGACATAAGCATATACCACAAAACGAAACAAGAGTAACATGTTGCATGCATGAAATTTTGGTCGGCCGGTCACTCCTGGTAAGGTTCACCGCTGTTCCATGTTTTCGCCATTTGTGGATAATGGCTCTCACTGTGGTTCGCTGGATTCCCAAAGCTTTAGAAATGGCTTTATAACCTTTTCCAGGCTGATAGATCTAAATTACTTTTTCACATTTTGTTAAGTTATGTTTAATAAGAAGAACCTTCATTTAAAAACTGCATTTTGTGTTTACTTGTGTTGAGTGGGCCAAAATTCCTCCACAGCGCTGTAAAACACCTGTAAGTTATCGCAAACGCTTGATTACAGTTGTTGCTGCTAAGGGTGGCCCAACCAGTTATCAGCTTTAGGGGGCAATCACTTTTTCACACAGGGCCATGTGGGTTTGGATTTTTTTTCTCCCTTAATACTAAGAAACTTCATTAAAAAAACTGCATCTTGTGTTGTCTGACAATTTTTTTAATTTGTTTGATGATCTAAAACATTTAAGTGTGACAAACATGCAAAAAAACATATAAGAAATATAATATAATAAGAAATCAGGAAGGGGGCAAACACTTTTTCACACCACTGTGTGTGTGTGTGTGTGTTTTGTTGGAAAAGAAAATCACCTACATAAAATCACATACAAACAAGGGGCTAGGTTATAATGTGTACAGTGCATGTACCTTACAAGACCTGCAGATACACTGTTGTATACTTGTGATCCAGATGACAAAAAGGAGGCCTTACCCTCTTCCTGGTGTGTATCTGGAGCAGCGTAGGCATCGCTGGACACCACTTGCTGGTCAGGGCAGCTGGAGGGCAACACGTTGTACAATGCTGCTGAACCAAGCTCTATGGACTTCACTCCGTCCTGGCTGGATAACACACTGTCAACTCTATACACACACACACACACACACACACACACACACACACACAAACACACACACACAAATTGATAAGATAGTCCATATTGCTATCAAGAAAATGTATATTATCATATACTCCTATGGTCCCACCAAGTAGCAAGTCAAAATAGAAATGGGGTGGACAATGCTGCCTGAGGAAAATTAGATGAACATACTTTATTTTACAAATGTCCTTATGTGGTGATTGTTTAAAATTACACATTTAACTACAGGTTCTCTCATTCTGTTAAACTGTTCAATTACAGACTTTGATTACACTCCAGTCTATTTAGAAATGTGTACACTGTAATCATAGTGTCAAGTCAAATATTAAAAAGGCACTACATGATTTTGAGATACCACATCTGTGCCAAGATAGGGCCTCAAGATTTAGTTAAAGATGCAGAAATCTCCTTAAAGCTCTTAACAATTTAATTTATAATGTGCATTAGTGGTGCATGTTACCAAACAAATATACAATTAAACCGATTTCCACAAACTAATTGCCACACTGTGAACATGGGGGTCTTCAATGACCCTAAGAGTCTGGGGACTGGGGCAGTGGCTCAAATAAAACATACCCTCTAAAATACTTAAAACTTGATATTACAAATATTTTGAAGTTATGTACCTTCACACACGAGACGAGGAGAATATCTGGAGTCTAATGCTTTGATAATAGTGGTGTCGATTATACGTTATTGGCAGCTCAAAAGGTTATAAAACCAAAACGGTCATACATTTTTATGTAGCATTAAACGTTTTTATCATATATATATAACCGGAAGCTCGCCGTAAAGATGATAACGTTACAGTAGGGTGGCGTCTTCCCCATGCTAGCTGGCTTTCGTAAGCCAGCGCGAACAGTATCGTGGTTGTGCTAACCAGCTAAACTAACACCGCTCATTATGAATTTCTATCACCTTGTGGTCAACGCCAATTCAAAAATCACTCACTTGATTCATCTTTGCAGCTCATGGGACGTCATTGTCGCGTTTGCTAACGTGTCTTATCGCTTGCTGTCAATTAGCCATTAGAGTTAACCGAGTTAGCAGCAGACTGGTAACATGTAACTAATCAAGGCTCTCTAAACAAACTGAGCTAAGGTTAGCGCCGGGTTCATCAGTCCGCGAGGCGGGCTCGAGAACGGTCAACTCTGGGTAAAACGCTTTGGCTTTGTTGCGTGACAAGCTATGAAAAGATTATGCTTTAGGAGAGAGTATATTTGTTATAATATTTCATGTTATGGTGAAGAAAAACAAAGTAGTTCCCTCCTATGTGGCCAAAACTTAAAGCAACACAGCACAGGCCCAAAGAGTCCCCGATATATTTCAACCAGCCTCCTCCGCAGCAGAACACCAACCTGGGCTGCCAGTCATTCCAGTGTGGCTGCAGTTTGTGGGCGCCGCTGAGCCGAGACCCCGAGGCTTTACGGCTCATTACCTTTTAGAGAGCGGCATGACCCGCGGGCAGCGGTAACCCTGTCCCTCCTCAAGAGTTACTTCTTACTGTTAAGTTTTGTTAAGGCTCATAAATCGGTTAGCAACTCGTCGTTATAGCTAGCTTACGGTGGTGGTAGTAGTAGTTCTTCTTCTTCCTCTTTGAGGTTTTACGGCAGTTGGCGTCCTTTAAGTTGCATTACTGCCATCTTCTGGATTTTTCAATGTCATTTCTAAATCATGTTTTTCAAATGAACACTTATTTATTTTAGGGGGCTTTTATTTCATACCTCAACATTTAATTATTTCAGGGGACTTTTATTTCCTACTGCCACATTTATTTATTTCAAGGCACTTTTATTTCATGTTCTCAAATACAAATTATGCTCTTTGTTTGTTACGGCGGTGCATGCAATTATTTTTAATGCCGTTATCTTAAGATCACGAGTGAATTATTCCATTATCTCAAGAAAACAAGCTTAATTATCTCTATCACGAGATAATAATTCCGTTATCACAAGAAAACAAAAGGTTGTTTCCTCTTATTAGCCTTATTGTTAATCAGAGATCAGGCCAGGATGCTTAGATTGCATCTTGACATGACAGAAGTTGCATTATGTCTTTCTGTTTGAGAAAACATTCAGATAAGTACTCATCATTTAAGGTGAAGACAAACCCGGCTGCATCTTCACAGATCCGATCCTCAACTTCATTAATAACCAGATAAGGGGGCTAGGTCTTCATGGTTACAGAATGATGTACAAGAGGTCCAGATTAGCTGGACTGCGGGTTACTAGTGACTTGGTTTATGAGGTTCAGTCATATCTTGACCCACAGGGCATATATCAACAGAGAGGCACAAGACTTCAGAGAAGATCCTATAGTGTCCCAGGGCCCACTACTGCACACATAACTGAATCCAAGACCACCTACTTCCGTAATAAGATTGACTCTGCCTCCAACCCACGAAAACTCTTCTCTACCCTTCTCAACCCCCACCTTCCTCCTCCTCCTCCCTCCTCCCTGACTGCTGATGACTTCTCCTCTTCAGTCACTACCCACCCCCATCACCCTGTGTGACTCTCCAGTCAGCACTGTGGAGTCCTTCCGCTTCCTGGGCAGCATCATCAGCCAGGACCTCAAGTGGGAGCTGAACATCAGCTCTCTCACCAAGAAAGCCCAGCAGAGGATGTACTTCCTGCGGCA
>JAVQJD010105217.1:0-23138 GCA_036023655.1 Nannoperca australis
TTACCTGCCTAGACAATAAAGCACGCCCACGCACTGAAGTAGGCACTACATGGTTTTGAACCAGCATACATCTGTGAACTTTTATTCCCCTATCAACCTGCGCACATTTTCAGATTGCCATTGTCAAATAGCTATTTTATGAACTTACCTCTGTATTGAATCAAAGTTATCATGATTGTTAGTTTGACTAGTGAAGGAAAGGATTTTGACATTTATAGGCAACACTTGCCCTGGAATCCGAATCAGAAATACTTTATTAATCCCAGAAGCGAAATTGCTTTTTGATACAGTTACAATGCTCAATAAAGTTATTGAAAAAAGAATAATAAACAGTAGAAAATAGAGGGTGCAGAGGGAGGGTCCGAATATGTTTGGACCAGGGGCCGGAGCTGCTCCAGGACCAGTCTTTCCAGGGCCTTCATGATGTGGGGGTCAGGGCCACAGGTCTGTAGTCCTTGGCTCCACTGGGGCGGAGTCTTGGAACAGGAACTAGGCAGGAAGTCTTCCACAGCACAGGGACCCTCAGCACCCAGTAGTCATGTTCTAGTCTAGACTGACCCCCCTGATGTAAAAGTTAAACCTCAAGCTTCTCATAGAGGCTCAGTTTGAATCATTAAGTGAAGGTTGAAGGTGAGAATATCTATGGTAGTGTGAGGGGAACGCACTCTTAATCTCAAGCGTGTATCATTAAATGTTTCTTGAACTATTAACTTGAAGCTCAAGTAAGCGCTGCGCTCTGTGTGCCTACAGCAGGACGGATGGATTTCCCCCACCCATTAAATACACAGGGAGGTGTTTTTTTTTTTTTTTTTTTAAATGTTGCACCAAAGATTAGACTTTTAATCCTTAGGTGTTGATTTTCTTGGAATTACGTCAAAGACTGTAACAAGTTGTTTCAGGCACTCTGCGAAGTAGTGCGAAGCAAGTAACCACATTCATGAAGCATCAGGCAGAGTACTGATCCGTGATTGCTACAAAACAAAAATGGCGGCCGTAGAGGCTTCAGGAAGTCTTCGGTGCTCCTGACATCCACCCCGTTGTTCTTGTAGAAATGCAATGATGACAGCTAATGGAGCTCAGCTCAGCTCTCGGCGAGTGAGGTCAGAGAGCTTCCCAGCGATGTGTGTTTAAGCCGTTCATCCTTAACTAAAACAACCGAGACTCATCCCCTTTTGAAATATACTCCCTTCATTACAGAGCAGGCGTACCTTGGCCAAGCTAATATTGCTATCACTAGCTTGACCGCTTCACTTAGCAGTGCATCATAAACCCCTTCCCAGGGTGTTTTTATTTTATTATATAAGCTAATGGGATTGTAGCGTCAGACACTTGCATGTGATTATTGAGGCTACGTCTTCACCCGTAATATCAAGGCCCGTATGAACATTTCACAGGAAACAGTTTGGCACTGTCTGCAGTGACATTGCTGTTATGTAGTGACTTGTACTGTCATTTGACCTGACCCTCCTTTTCCCCCTTTTGTTGACAAAAGCAGCAGGCGTGATCAGTGTCTCACACACACACACCAGTCGGCACAAACAGGTGCACTTAATCCAGAAGGATTAAGTTTTCATTGCATGCTCTACGAGCGAGGTGGGGGGGGGTTGTCTTCTGGACCCGTGAAGAGATCAAAGATGGTGACTGTACGATTGAAGACGTTGCTTCCCAGTTTTGAGTTGCACTTCTGCATCTTTTTGATCATGTTTCGAAGGCGATTTTTAAACGCAAACGAACCTGGTTATTCTCCTCTCCGTGTGCATGACTGCAGCATCATCCAGACCTCTGGTCCCTGTCTGCTGTCCACACAGGGAGACGCAACCATTGATGGATTAGTTGGATCGATAGAAAATGAACTATTTTGGTAATTTACATGACAGTAAATCAAATATTTAGGGCTTTTGGACTGTTGGTTGGACAAAAACAAGACATTTGATGACTTCACTTTGGGCTCCAGGGTATTCTGATCCACGTTTTTCACCGTCTCCTGATATTCGAAGCCCCCTCAATCTTAGGAATAGTTTATCCACGATTAGATCTTCCAGCTCAACTGAAATGTAAAAAGATAACATCTCAGACTTTCCTTTTTTCAGTTATCAGTTAATAGATAAAATAATCAGCCCATTAATCAATAATAAAAAGAGTTTGTTGCTGTCCTAACAGTTGAGGATGATTCCACTTTGCTTTATGACTATTTTGACCTGTTGTATCTTTGTGGAGTTGGTTTCTCCATCTAATTACTAGTAATGGGCGGTGACTCTTCCACTTTAACTGCTTTTCATTTCTAGCAGCATGCAAAGAGTTCTATTGTTGAGAGCTGAAACGATGAGTTGATGAACAGAAAATGCATCTGAAACTATTTTGTTGATCGTTTTGGGCAAAAATTCACTGGTTGTAGCTTCTCAAACGTGACTATCTGAGATGCCCGAGGCCCCAAAGCCCAAGTTGACACATGCAAATTGCTTGTTTTGTGAATATTTGAGAAGCTTAAACTGAATATCTTGCTTGGTTTTGCGACTTGTTTCTCAGACAAAACAAACAATTGGATTTGGGGAACTGGGATGGACAGTTTTCAGACCTGTTTGAGGTGTTTCATGTGTCAGTGTCCTTGTTTTTTCTTTGACAATAAAACTAGGACTGCAACTAACTAATTATTTTTAATGGATCAATCACTTGGTCTATGAAAATGCCTGCTATAATTTCTCCCAGCCCGAGGTGATGTATTTATATAGCTTGTTTTATTTAACCAAACGTTTACAGGAATTCAGTTTACTATCATATCTGACAAAACAAACAACTCCTCGCACTTGAGCAGCAGGAAGCAGGAAGTTGGTTTGGCATCTGTGCTTAAAAAAAGACTAAAACCAGCATCGGGTTTCTCGAGACCAGAAGAAAGGTTGTCACATTCCTGTGCACATGCATACAACTTGGATTTCAGTGGCCCTATAAATGTTTGGGTACAAGAAATGATCAGCTGGTTTAAATTCACCGTGGATCATCTCACTTTAAAACGCTTCATTTGTTAAAGCCTCTGTGCTGCCGCGGTGCTCCCACACAAGTGTTATCAGTTACTTGGCTGATTCGACTTATTCTCTGGACTTTGTGTGGGCGTGTGCACATCACCCTTGATTGACATCTCCCCAACTGTCCTGAATTATCTTTGTTGCACATATTTGAATGAGACCGATGACGGCTTTATGATTCCTTTACGTGCATCAACCTTTGCGCAACCTCAGATCAAGTTATGTCTGGAGTCTCCTGTTTGACGTTAACATTTCTGGTGTTTTAATATTGTTTCTGTATGCCGCTTCTTTATGGTCGATGCAAAGACGGAAAGTCTGGCAGTGCAATGCCAGAAGAAGATGCGAACATGTATCTTGTGACAGGATCTACTGTGGAAAAGCTGCTCTAAAAGCATTAGCACTCTGCACTTTTGAGAGCCTTTATTTAGGGAGAGGATGCTTTTGGTGTCTTGCCAACTGACGTTGGTAAAAGTTTAATGTGTATAGTGCATGAAAACATACTGTAGGTCGAGATGCACATACGCAGTCACGTCTTGTAGCACAAGCGAACGAGGCGAAGCAGCATGAATTAATGGCACTGCAGCTCGAGGGGTCAGCTGAGGGACCGATAGCATGAATGGGAATTAGCATCACTTTTGTTCTGAAGCCCTGAAACATGTTTGCATAAGTGGAGGCTCACGTTTCATTCCCCGGTGTACAGCAAGACAGCGGGGTATTGATATGGATGAACAACACATTATGTGGTAAATCCATTCTTTTAATGTTAATGTGTTGTGATGTAATTGACACAACAAACTTTTAGAAGCAACGCATGGCGTCAAATGAGCTTTTAATGAGCGCAAGAAGTGTTTTAAAGGCAATTAACAAGACACATTTACCTCACTGGAGCAACATGGAGGCTGCTGGGCGGAATTTAGCTAGGAATGCTCTTTAGCCTGTTAGGTCTTCACACAGACAGACAGGCACCTTTCTTTATCATCATGCTCGCATTGTTTTGAAGTGGAGGCGAGTGGTTGTACAACTTTTTTTATTAGAATCACAGAAGTTGAACTAAAATATGCGAAGGAATCGGGATGTTTGTGGAAATGCAACATTGTTTTGGTGAAGGCTCGCGGTATAGTATTATATATAAACTTGGTGGCCACAGGGGGCCACTTACATGGAGTATTTGGTGGCCATAAAGTACCTTGTTGTGGCCCTGGGCCATCAGGCCACACCTAATGTTGAACCCTGCAACATATACACAGAAAATATCTGGAGTAAGCTAATACCGGCCTAGCTCTCATCATGATTACTGCTGACTGAGACGTATTGTTATTGTAAAAGCAGAAAGAGCTCCAGATGTTGGCTTCCAATGCCTAAATAAAGTGGGTAAAGATTTCAGATGATTTTGAAAATATGCAAGCGGAAAATCTTTCACCATTTTGTTGCCGCGAGTCGTTGCTCTTCACTCACTTGACCCATTAACCAGAAAACATTAACTATCAGTGAAATTTCCCCTTTCTACTCCGGTTTACCACACAGGATTTAAATGTTTCGGGACTCTTTCCTCTTTGGCCACACTCAGGTACGCGCAACCACGTTTTATGAAGGCCGGTGGTGTGTCTCCCTCCTCCTCTAGAGGGGGAGAAAGAAGTGCACTGATGGCCGGCAAGGTCAGCTGTACACCGTTTAGCTGACCACCGATACCGGATTAGACAGTGTGCCTGCAGCACGGCTGTCCTACTGCTGCGCTAACTGTGTCATCTCTCAAAGACAATTTCCCTAATGTATTCAATCTGACAGATGACCCATCTCTGTGATATCATTTACGCTCTTCTCCCGCAACGATGGGGACTTCAGCGAGCATTGAAGGCGTGCTCCTCATGAAACGACATTGCCTTCAGGGTACGCACACCCCACACAACCCTGTCAGGTGTCACAGATGCTCTCGATTCCTGTGCTCATGAGGGTTGATTTTATTCTCCGGAGGACAGGAGGTGAAGCCAAGGCCTAAATTGAACATGCCAACAACTCGCCCGCCCTCCATCCCATTTCTTGAACCTCAAGGAGATATCCTGGCGAGGATGTGTGATGTTGGAGGATTCAGAAGCACCCTGTGTCGCCAGGCTGCAGCTTAGACTATGTTCCAAAATGCATTAAAGAAGGCAGAATGAACAAAGTTTAATGTGTTATTGCTTGTGTCCTAGAGTCGACGCAAACAGCAGTTAATAGGTTCAGATGTCTATTTAAGTGGCTTTCTCATCCATAACTGTAATGTAATACAATAAACGGTAATAAACAACAGGGAGCGTCCTGCATTAAATATTTGCAATTATTGTTCATGGTTGAAACCATGGAGTGTGCTCTCCAATATCTGCTGATGAACTGCTGAATGACTAAGTTGTGCATTAGCATTACATGACTAAATCCCATTTTGAACGTGCAGAATAGCTAGCAGCAGACACAGTGGGTTGAATTTTAAGGTGGAATGAGACCTGCTTTGCAGCCTTTGTCATCAAAAACTATCCTGTCAGAGACTTTTCATCGGGTGTCGCCGAGAAATCGTTAATCTGACGGGCTGCTTGAAATGCTTCCCTCCTGGGCTCGAGACAGCAGATCTTACAAAGAGGAGGCTAAACGTAGATATGACCGCGCAGTTGATTACACAAAAAGCCTGCTGTTTTTGGATATCCGGTATCTAGTTGATGCAATCGATGTTTTATATCAGCAAAACCTCTTGTATTAAAACTCTGAGACTCAATCAATCATATTCAAGAGGGGACGTGTAATGAAAAACTCGCCTCACCTAAATATTATTTCAAAAATACCATGCAATATCATGATATTATTTTAATACCATTTTGCCCACAGCGAGGTCCTCACAATAATGCTGTGCAAGCAATCTATCAAATGTATTGTCGTTGGACTCTTTAGCATCCCAGTTGTGTTGTGCGCTGCACCGACGGATCCTTTGTCACTTTCTTTTGTACCACGACTGCTTCAATACATTTTCGAGATGAGCCCGTCCCGCCGGTCTACTGCCCAACTGGACGCTCGCTGTCCCTCTCACCACTGACCCCGACTGTGCCAAGGCTGCTGCTTTGAAAGGAACATTTAAAAACTGTTTGGATTTCCCACAGCTGTCTTTGTGTACTCCTAATTTTGTGGAATGACTTCCTTCGTCTCCCAGAAGGGCTCAGAGAGTGCGTGACCATGGTACTTTTTTACACAATCAGTAAACAAACAGGGCAGTAATGAGGGCGAGAAAGTGAGATTTTACGGCAGGCAAGGCAAGTTTATTTATAATGAACAATTCATACACATCGGCAGTTCAAAGTGCTTAAGAAATTAGAAATTGCATTGCATTCTGGTCTTTTGTGGCTGCTGTGCGCTTAATTCTTCTTTGTATTGTTCTTTGATTTGATTGACCAACACCAAAACCTGACATTTCTCATATTTAGTCACAATGTGACGTCATGTGTACACCAAGAAACACCATCCACAAAAATAAGAAAAATTTGTCCCCAAAATTAAATTGCAAAGAGCTTCTTTTTTTTTTTTTTTTGTGAATCCTTGTCAGTACAATCTCATCTGTGAGGTCCTTTTTTAACATTTTGTCATGCACTAAACATGTCAGGCTATGTTGTAGCTGTCTGGTAGTGCGTTGGTGTCACATTCACGCTTAATTAAATGTTTAACTTGGTGTATAAAAACAATTCTGATTCCTCTGTATCTGTCAGCAACCCTAACATTAACTCCCACCCACACAGAGAGGAATTCGCTCACAGACACTGCACCCGAAGTCCTGACTGGTGCAACATTTGCATTACACAGAAGTGGAGCCGGTCAGACCCGTCCAGAACTACAGGGATTCCCAGTAAATATTTGCAGCCTGGCCGAATTTTTTCACCTAATAGTTTGTTTTTGTTTTTTTTTGCTGAGAGGCAGTGCTGTTGAAGTGTGTTTGAATTGCAAGAAAGCTCACGCATTCTCAGAGAGGGCTTGTCTTCGACCCCCTCACCTCACAGCCGCGCTTCCTCCTTTTGTTGCAGCTCCCGTGTCTATCCCGTCAACAATCAGACGCAGGTGAATGGCTAGTGAAGTAGCCTGTTTGCTCTCAGGCCTGACAATGTAAATCAGGGACAAAAGAGAGTAGAGGGCAAATGGAGATCCAATCCTGTAGGCGCTGATAAAGACACTGATCATTGTCGGGTTGAAAGCGTTTGTCAAGAAGAAGCACTGTATCACTAAAAAATTATAAACAGTAGAAAGGGTTCACTGATTTACCACATAGTAGACTCCTATTGGAGACCATGCTTTCAGTAATTACCATTTAAACAGTAGTGATATCTTTCTGTTGATAAGATACACTGAGATTCAAAGCCTCTTTGATACGATTCAGCAACACTTAAACATTGATTCAGTTCAGAATTAATAGAATTCTATGTTTTTTTACTTCTTTTTTGAATTTAAGTGAATTAGTTTTTAGTTGATACATTTTTAAAATGTACAGAATCAGAAATTTTTCCAAATCTACGATAGAAGACATGGGCTGTGATAAATATTTAGCTCGTCCTTAAGCTTCTTTAATTTCTCAGTGAAATGCTGATGACTGGGTGTTGGGGTTGTTTGATATTTCCCACATTTGCTTTATGGACGCTCGTAATTAAACAAACCTTCAACTGGGGGAAGTTCGGGAGCAGTGTGCTTTGGAAGAATGGATGTATAATGAGCACTGGATACAGCGTCGGAGGTGGGAACCCATTCATTCCTATGAAAGTTGCTCAGAGGTGCATGAAGCCAAAAAAGTTCAACTTCCAGGGTATAAAATTGTTCGGATCTTTCGCTTAGCATTGTGCGGCCCATAGAGCATACGCAGTGGTGTTTCCTTTAACCCCACCTCTCAGCTGTTCGGTCTCAGGCTCACTCACATGACTCTATAACTCTGGATTTGGCTACTAGTGAATTTTACAACTTTTAGGACATAATGATTTAAATAAGGGCTGTTTAGGTGTTTGTACTGGCTAGTCGATGTACCTAAAAATAAAAGTCTCCGCTGATTTACTGAAGTCAGTTTCAGAATAGAAATCTATGGGAAGAAGTCGTTTGGGGCCAGAGTGCATCACGTGACGAACCCGGACGTTGTAATTACACGGTTTGGCCACTGTGTCAAATTGGCTTCACTTCCTGGGGGCTTGTTTGGAAGCAGTGAGGGCTGCTAATGCTACTTTTTTTGGCTAACGCCTCTGAGTGACTGCTCCTGTCTGTAACTTTACCGCCTGGCCACATGTTTCCTTGTTGAATTACAAGCCACATTTGAGGCGTCACCAGCAATTTTATGATGGTCTGACATTTCATATTTCCAATACGCCTGCATCTTAAGCCAGATCCCAGACCGCTTGCCACACAGCCTTTCATATCCTGTTTCTTCTGGTTTGCTTGTTGTTGATGCATCACCAGTTAAAGCTGTCATTACACTCATTAGCAGCCCGTGCTTCCTGCTGCATGCCATGGACGCATGATCATAAGATTTGATCGATGCGAATGAACAACAGCTGACTGATCATTGACATGACGTCTACATCACTAATTCGGCTTAATTTTGTTAATCCAAATTGTTTGGCTGCGACATTTTCTATGAAGTCACTGAAACAGGAAATGAGTCATATCTCGACAACATTTCGTCGGATCGTGATCAAAATTCTTCTGTGGGCAGTTGAGACCTCGATGTACCTGTGTGCAGTGTACCCTGCTTGATGTGCCTGTACTTGGCGCAAAGAACCGCAGCTTGCAGCTATATTTTGCTTTGTATTATTTTTATCACTTTGACAGCGAACAAAGCCCTGGTTCTGTTCTCGGCCTTGCATGGATGCCTTATGTGGTTTCATTGAAGAGGGCAAGCATTATTTATGGATCCTAGACATGCAAATGAGCCGCTCCTGTTGTAGCAGGATGTAGACCTAACCTAATGCTTATTCACATTATGTCAGGGA
Organism: Nannoperca australis; assembly: GCA_036023655.1. Lineage (NCBI taxonomy): Eukaryota > Metazoa > Chordata > Actinopteri > Centrarchiformes > Percichthyidae > Nannoperca > Nannoperca australis. Next base: position 8,996 of record JAVQJD010105217.1, read on the forward strand.
GGGAGCTCCCGTACCAACAAGTCCGCTGATCATGTTGTGTGTTGACACAAAGCCTGCTGATGGTTTTAAACTGAGGATATTCAGGCTGTAATTGTTGTGAAGTACCTGCTGTGGTCTTTTCTAAAAATAAATTTATGCTACCTAAAAAAAGAAACCGGTGCACAAGTGCAACGTCTGACACTAAGTAGAAACGATTGTGCTAACATTTTGTATACTTTCAGATGGATACATTTAGTCTTTGTTGGGAAAATGTAATTATGTGACTCAAGAAACTGATAATGAAATAATTTGCCAGAAAATGCCCATAAATAGGTTCATTCTTTAAGCTTTAACAAATTTAACAATGTTATAGAAATGCTAACATTAACCAACTTGATACACAATGTAACTGAGTCTGATAAACATTAACTCAAGTTACTACGTCTTTGTTGTTAGATATTCAGCGCGTGCCGTCATTACATCTTCTTTTACACCATGTGGTTGGACCAGTGACCACACGACAGTTCAGTAGTTCAGTGTGCAGATGAAAGTCTGGTAATATGTAATGAATCTGCAGACTATCCTTTTTTATTCTTGGGACTGTTTCCTCTGCTCTGCTCAGGGAAGTGATTTGTGAGAGTGACTGCGATACCATTTCCTGAAACTCGCTTCTTCTTTCTCATTTCAAACCACACGGCCAACATCGGTACACATGATGTAATGTGTATTCTAATTTAAAACAGTAAAAATTGCCTAAAACTCAAGCTTTTAATGTTCACTTTTCGTGATGTAATCGCCCAAGTCACCCCTGGATGTGGTCTGAGGCTCATTTAGTCACATTAACAGCAAAGTTTAAATGTTTGCTCTCTGATTCAGGCAGGGGAGGTTATGCAGATCAGACAGGTGGCAGGCTGTTTGTCGTCAGGGAGTGTCGGGACACTTGTGGATTTAGTTTTAAATGATTTTAACTTTCATAAAGACAATGGATTTCAGTGTGTAAACCAGAGACGGCTTAACTCACTCCATCTTAACTGTGTTGACACAGTGTCTACACCTCTCTCGCATTCCATGGTGTTTAAAGCAACCTTGTGGCCATCGTGAAGGAGTTTGTTTTTGGCCCCGCTGTATGTTTATTCCTTATCTTAATACCTGTTAAAGCCTCGTTCACAGTTTTCAGTAAACTTTAATGTCAAGTGTTTTTGATGGGGATCCGAATCCACATGCAGATCAGTGATTTCAAAATGAGTTCACGACATTGTACGTTTTTGAACTGCTGCCCTTGAATGAAAAACGGACGTATGTTGCGATGGTGTTTCAGTTTGTATTTTGCAGTTAATTCAGATCGATTTGCGCATGAAGTATTTTAAAAATGACTACAGAGTGCTTTTTTGTCAAAGCACGAGGATGGAAATGCTGATTTGTTGGTGACAAACATTGAATGTAAACTGAAACTCCACGGAGGCACTTTTTAAACGATCGTATTTGCGCAGCCTGGTTAATCCTAATGTGTCTGTCTGTTCATTTTGCCTTGCAGTAACGGAATGGGGCGACGACGTGCAGCCCGTCACCGAAGAAGAAGCCATGGTCATCGTCAACCACCAGTCCACAGGAGATGTGTGCACCCTCATGATGTGCCTGCAAGACAAGGGCACGGTAAGAAAAGAGAGAGAGATGAGAGATGTACCACATTTGAGGAAACTCACAAATATAACAACGTAAAGGTTAAACAGGGTCCCATCAGCGTAAATTAAAGCCACGCAGTACAAGTGTTTTTGAGATCAAGGTTCAGTTCAAGTTAAAGGAAAGGACCTCTTTGAATGATCTTACTATTACTTATCAAGTTAGGATGTTTAGTGCAGTCCAGAGTGAGTTTGTAATAACTTTTTGTGTTTTGTCTATTTCACATATTTACTATTTGACTGCCATAATAACAGGTGGGACTTCTTTTTATAGAACATTAGAGAGCCATAATGATGGGATCCAAACAGTCGGCAGCGCAGCTCGGTGGTTTGCCGCATTCAAATGACAAAAATGCGAGTATCGACTGTTGAGGCAGCCAACAGATGAGCAAAGACTTGAGCGCTGGCTGCTTTGCATTCTTTCACACTGATCATTTTCAACAGGCAAGGAAGCAAAACATGTCCAGACATCAGTGCGCGCACACACACACACTCACACTCTGTCCTTTGTTTCAGTGTGAAACGTATCTTTTTAATTCATCACATTTTCGTAGGATACGACACATCGTGTACACTAACCAAGTTCATGGAGTCGTCTGGTTACGTAAACATAAACGCAGATCAACAATAATATTTGAGATGCGTAATTGGATGTGTTGACACACAAAATGAGCTACTATAATGAGAATTAAAGCAATGAATGCTGAGAAGCATTTTGACAGATTATATGCTTAGCGTTCATTCTACTCCAGCATATCCAAACCCCTAAAACAGAGACTAGAAAACGCTGCTGACCACGTTTTAGTTTGAAAGTCGGGATTGTATTTTAATGAGGACGGGTGTAAACAGACATTTTGTCAACAAGACTGCTGTGTCTGCTTCCTGATTGGGTCTTATCAGCCACATGTCCTTCCCTGATTCATCACGCCCCCCATCACGTGACCCTTTTCCAGGTGACAACAAACATTAGCCTTGAGGACCAGCGGTCAATTCAACATGGATAATAAATTACAACTCTTACTACCATAATCTTACTATTCTCCAATGCTGTTCTTCATTCGTAGTATTTTCTGCAACTAAGCAACCTACCGCAGAGTAGATCAATCTGCTTCCTGTTTACAACGGCACGCACATGCCCAGTACACGTGAACGGTCACGTGAAATGCGTTTTCAGGCGCGTTGTATGGACGGAGATGATTTCTGAAACGGTGATAAAATGATGGTGTTTGTTTTAAAAACGCCATTTTAAAATGAAAACGTATAAGTGTGGATGCAGCCTTAATCAGACGTGAGGGGCTCAGCTGCTTGTTTAATTGCAACGGGTGACGTGGCCACTACATTTAGTTATTAACCAGATTTAAATGAATCACAATAAATTCTGTTTCCTGAAAAATATCGTCATAAATGTCAGCAGCAGAAGTGAGTTTGGAGAGAAAAGTCGAGTCAAAAGTCAAGTCTGTCCCTTTTCACTGAAAGAATCGAACATGTGACTCCATCTTCACGACGAGCAGCCTGCCGCCCTGTACAAATCATCCTGGAGATTGGCTGTTAATGTCTGGTGACGGTGGGGGGGGTTGGCAGCCGTGTAGTTGTGTGTTTTTATTTTTTTGGTGTTTTCTTTTTTTTCTTTGGCTGTGGCTGGCTCTGCACTGGAGCTGCGCTGCACAAACATGATGACATGATCCGCCTCAACAACTGCATCCCTGGCCCAGTTTATCCTCTTAGCGCTGAAAGGACAGTAAGCCAAAGCTGCATCGGTGCAGGTCACGAGGGTGGAAGTGCTCAGAGGGCCTGTATCGGTTTGGGGCACTGACGCCGATGCCAAAGTCCCCGTGCTTTTGACTCGCAGGCAAATGTGGGACTGAGCAAAATCATGCTGTGTTTGTTACAGATTGTCATTGTGTTTCTCCTCCCTTTTTGCAGGTGGTACGAAAAATGATGTGGTTGATGGACCATGTGTTCAAATACACCAATTTTGGCCTAGTGTCCCTGATCCATGGGGACTTCTTCATCAGACAGGTAGGAGACCTACAGTTGGCACCGACGAAGGTTTTCTTTGAATATTATGTTTGTTTTTATTCTCACGCCTGTTGTTTAGCCATCAGAAGACCATTAACACACACTGATTCACATTAACACTACACATAATTACATCCATGCAGACGTTTTTTACTTTGTTGGTAAATTAGTCTCAAGGCTAAGCCTATTTTCCCTCACATGTCAACACCTTGTTTTCCCCGAAGGTCCCTAAAACACAGACATTTAGGCCGTAACCCAACTCCTTCTGTTCTTACTGCCCTCTGCAAACGTGGAGTCGCTACTCATCTGCTTGTTAGTGTGCTTCCAACGGCCGTGGCGTCCTCTGAGAAAGATAACGGCAGCGGACAGTAGTGTGGGAGGGCTGCTCGGCCCTGCTGGGTGACACTGACCCTTTGTTGTGGCAGTGGGATTAGAGCAGCCTGCTCGGACAGGCCTACACACTACACTACACTACACTACAGGGCGTCCTGCTGGTCAGGGAATTCCTGGAACAATCGAGAGGAAGCTTGAGAGGTTATTTCAAGACTGGGAACAACGATTCACTACGGGTTCACAGCAATTGACACCATGAGATGAAATTCGGTGGATCCACTCAGAAGAAACGAATAGGATGTCTCATTTGTTTCTACTGTGTAGGGCGATATGGCCAAAAATAAAGGCTTGGGGTCCATTCCCGATTTTAATTCATATGTTATATTTGACAACGCAATTCGCTAGGACCGAGCTAGACATCACGACAGATCTGTGAACATCAGGACTAGTTGTGACTGGACTTCCTGTAGAGTTGCATATATTGCTCTAAAAACCCTCTCGGCCAAAGTTAAGTATGTTTGTTTTAAGGATTTTGTCAAATCTAAACCAATGTCCAACGATAGTTGCATAGCTAAATTAGCCAGCTATCATCTAGATGACTTTTTGACTCTTAGTGCGTGTTTTATAAAAGCTCAGTTGTAACAATGTAAGGCAAGGCAAGTTTATTTATATAGCACCTTTCATACAGGGATGCAATTCAAAGGGCTGTACAGAGACAAAGTCATGATTAAAAGAAAAAACTATATAATCAAAATTCAAACAAAAGGAAATGAAAATACATTAAAAAACCGTTTTAAAGGATAAAATGTATTAAAAGAAAAAGCAATAGTTAAAACTAATCATCATTCAAACAAAAGGAAATGGAAATAGATAGGCTTTATACACACACACATTCCAAATATCGCCCAGCTCTGCTACTGTATGCCAGAATACAGTTTATATACATTTGATGCATTAGATGTTGGTAATGAGCTGATCTATATTTTTTCTCTAAGGCTAAACAGGACTTGCTGGCACCAGCTCAAATATTTAAAATATCATTACTCCATGTTAAGTCACAACGCTGCTGTTGGGTCGACTGTTGATTTGTGTTGTCTGGAAATTAATGAAAAGCCCACACACCCCTCTCTCTCACTTTTTGAGCTGCAGAAACACCACAACCACGGCAAGAGGGAATTACATTTTTTTTTTTAGGTCATGGAAATGCTCTGCCACGGAATTTCACATCAGGCGCCGCGCCAAGGGCGAAGCACCCCGAGCCTGCTAGCAGCCAGTTGTGGAAGGCCGTCCCGGGCAGGCCTCGGCCATTTCTGCCGCCCTCCCTCTGCGAGCCCCTCTGGCGTTCTTGTGTGTGCATTCTCGCCGTCCTTCCCCAGAACACTTCACACGTCCACACAGCACAGCGAGCGTGTGCCCCAGGCCTCCCAAGCATCTGCTGTCCACTCAGGCTGGCAGACACGTCTGCAACATCATTATGCACAGCACAACACTGCAGGCTGTGATGGCAGTAGCAGTTATGGGGCTGTAATTGAACTTTTTTCCCCCTTGGAAGTGTTGGTGTTCTCAACCTCTTAAACACTACAGGCTCTTCCAATTAGAGACATACCACAAAATAGAATTTCATGCTTTTTAATTTACGGCTGTACAAAGACATACAATTTTCATTTATATTCTGAGTACACCGCAATGCACATCCCATCACAGTCACCAGTGGCTGTCGACACGGTTTTCTGGTCATGATTCAGCTCTTATTTATACCAGATCCTCACTGTGGAGTCAAGTCAGACTGGCAAGTAAGGTAATACTGAGTGCGAGTGCATGTTTTACTGTGCAACTCTACACGTCTGATAAGTACAAAGTGTCTTCTCAGTACTGTCTGGCACACTTACAAACACGAGTTGGGGAACCTTTTTTAATAGGAACAAGATACATATATATTGTAGGTACATTTACAACCCATATCTAATGTTACCTGGGACATTTGCCTATCACACGGAGTGCCCTCCTTTAAATTCTTTGAATATTCTCTATGATTACTCCTCTGACCGGTGGTTAATCCATGTGCCCTGTGCAGCCTTTATTTGTTGTCTACACATGCTAATTTACCGGCCACATGCAATAATATCATACCCTTATAGAAGGTGTAATGTTCAGCTTTTTTAAATACTGACAAATGTTTCATATTATTTATTCACCCCATTTATATCAATGAGCGGAAACTCACCTGTCAGTATATAATCGAATACAATTCAACAGCACCTCAAACTAATACTATTGAATCAACACCTCTCTAAAACCAGGAAACTCATAACATTATAACCTTCGTGTTTATTTAATGTTGTAATAGCCTGCATTAGTTGTAGCTCGACGTACCTAATAAACTGGCAACTGATTGTATATCCTCGGTTCCACCTGGTGGAAGCATGTCGCTGAAACAAAGCTGAGCCAGTTGTTCAATGAAGAGACAGGTGGCTTAATATCAAAGACCTTCAGCTCTGGATAAACCATCTGATCGCTCAGTCAAATCCAACAAGTCAAGTCCAAATGCAAAACAATATTAAAATAAAATGATGATAAATCCCCCCCCCCTACTATATAGACCGGCTGCGTCTAACAACATTGTGGAGTACATCGCCTTCGGTTCTCGTGGCTCTTGTAGCCGCAGTGAAACCACCGCAGCAGTCTCAAGGTCGTGTATAGGTTTGTGATGTATTGCGCCTCCAATGCCCGCCTCTCTCTGTGAATCAGAGACTTTGCAGCTGCAGCCAAGACGAATTCTTCACGGATTCTTTTAGTTTTTGGCAGAAATAATCGGGATCTCTAGCCATTTTCATTGTGTTGTAAACAGTTGTACTACACACCGCTGCACGCGCGCTCACATGACACATACAGAGTCCAGCCCGGCTGTGTTAATGCATTTAAAATGGCTTTTTGACTGGGCCTAACTAAAATAAAAATCAATCCCGCTTCTCCTCGTCCAGTCACTGCTAATGCTCTTAATGTTGTCAAGGCCATCATGTTTTGCATCCATTTCAGTCGTGCCATTAATGTTGCCCTGAGTGCTCCACAGTGCTGCTGCGTCTAAATTCTGATTTGTGTTTGCTTGTTTTCATTTGTTTGGTTGTTTGTATGCTGACAAAGTTAATGAATTAGCAAGTGGCATTAATCTCTTTGTTCCTACAGGGTAAAGCTCACCGAGACAAGCAGCTAGTCTACCTGAAAGATCACCTAGACAAATACTACCACAGCCGCGACAGGAAGTGGATAGTGCTGTTCCCTGAGGGCGGGTTCTTGCGCAAGCGGCGGGAAACCAGCCAGTTGTTTGCCAAGAAGCACACTCTCCCCCACCTGACCCACGTCACGTTGCCTCGTCTCGGGGCCACCCAGGTTATCCTGAAAACCCTGTCAGCCCAGCAGGAGAATGGCAGCGTGGGCAGCCAGACTGGGACCCCCAACAAGACAGGTACAGCTTTTTTAAATGAACAGGATTCTGGGAAAACAGGCTGGTTGTTTTTTTTTTTGGGGGGGATTGAATGCAATGCTGATTGCATCTTTTTGAGGACCAATTGGAGTTTTAGACCTTGGGAGTGAGGACCGGCCAAATGGTGAGACTTTCAAAGGGCTGTTTGAGGGTTCAGACTTGGTTTTAAGGTTCAGGTTAGAATTAGGGTTATGTTAGGTTCAAAGACAGATGGTTAGGGTTGAGGTTAGGCATGTAGTTGTGATAGTTAAGGGGCCAGGCAATGCATTATATCACTGAGGGACCTCCAGTGTATTTCAGTTCTTAGCTTCTTTAGGCAATGGAGTTCAGCTTCCAATTCATCCACTTTTACATTTGAGCTTTCAGGTGTTCCAGCACTGCTTTCCAATACATTTGCGCTTTCAGAGTTTTCAGGCAAATTCATTTCCGATTTCTTCATTTTAAGCAATGCTTTCGCGTTCAGCACTGTGTGGGCAGAAATGCATTTTCTAGTTTGAAGGTTTATTCAGGGTCTGAAAAAGTAGAATGCTATTTCTGGGAGAAGTTATATATATATTTTTTTCTTCCTTTACTTCACAGTCTGAACTATTCTTGCTGCACTGTGTGCTGCAGGTCTGGATCAAATGTGGTCTAATGGCGGCTAGAAGGTCCAGGGATGGAGCACGCTTCAAACATGAAGCATTAGATCCAGCCTCTGTGTCCCACTGTCCTCTGGGAGTCCTGTTTTTTAAATGAAAGGTTACTGGTGGTACAGATTGCAAGGACAGGACATGCACATGCACAGAGGTGCCAGAAATTGCATCAAGGTCCCTGAAACCCCAGTGGTTATTTGCAGGAGAGTCATTTTTTTCTGTCTAGAGACCAGCCCTAAATACACCCAGTGAGCAGGAAGATAACTGCAATTAACAACCTGGGAGAGGAAATTGTTTTGATTCATGGTTATATTTGCAACTTTGCAAGATATTTTTCAAGAGAAAGAGAAAACAAACATCAGCAAAGCACACTGCTGTATTTATGTCCATATTATCTGTAGATAGATCTATATGTTATGCTGTCATCTTTGTTTGCAGTGAGGGTAATCCATTTCTGCCATTTTATAAGAAACATCTTCTCTTTATTCCTCGAGACAAACATCCGTTTTCCACCACAAATACATCTCTCATGTCGATCCAATGTGACAGTCTGAGGATCAGTTTTATACCAGTTTTTTGTTATCGCATGTTCGCAGGCAAACAGTTAACCTTTTACAAATACAGGTCGCTTATTAATTCTTAATACTTCCTCTGATCTCAATCCAAGATGCAATCTCTCGTTGTCCTCAGGTATCTAACTTAAAATGTCACTCAAGTTTAAACATGTCTTCTTCCAAAATGTGTTAATCACACGACCAGAAGATATGGGAATGATTCATTAGTTGATTCTGAGAAACAAAGGTAGGCTTGTCTTTCATGCGTGTAGGTTTTATTAAGCAACATTGGATCACTCTAACCTGCTGTAAACGCTAAACCTGCTTCTTGGACCCGTTCTTGGCCAAAAGCACAGCGTTAAAACAGCCATAAACATACAGATGCAATGAGTCCCCCACACTCGGTTTACCCGGCAGACTCTCCTGGCGTTGGTTCAAAATCCATTTTACGGGTGTGCTGTGTTAATAGTAATTTGGAGAGTCTGTGGGCCAGCATTATTACGACTCTAGCCATCCACAAGTTTGCTAACACAGCTCTGTGTCCTACAGCCTCAGCAGTAACAGAAAGGTGCCGGCGTCCGTTTATCCATCTGCAGGACACACTGTCAAACCAAAGGAGGAGTATCTCTTAATCGGCGGTCGTAAAATGTGGATAAAGACGAGCACGGCTTCGTGAATGTGCTAAATAATGTGCTGTATGTGCACGTTTTTGTTTGGCTTTTCTGCTTACCTAGCACAAAGTCTTAACCATCTCATCAGTGTCAACAAATGCTGAGGACTGCGGAGGTTTTGTTTATAACCTCTGGTAGTAAAGGGACCTTTTTGCGTCTAATCACGCCTTTTTATATTTTCCGCCTGCTTTTTGTATGCTCTAGTTCCAGGTCATATCCCAGTTCTTTCCTTATCTCCCTTTGTCCTTTCCTCTGTTCCAGCAGCTCAGGAGGAGGGGAAGCTGGTTGCTGCAGTAGGGCTTGTCCTTCCACTTGAATCTAGCTAATGGCATTAAAACCTAGGGCAAGAAAAAAAGCGTGCGCACACACACACACACACACACACACACACACACACACACACACACACACACACACACACGTATACCCGGAAGAGCACTATGTCCCTCACAGTCCTGTGTGTGTGCGTGTGTGTGTGCCTGGCTGATCAAAGACACAGCTCTGTCTCCCTCTAACCCTCCGTGATGCTCTGCAGAGGTGCCCAGAGCTTGCTGACTCACTCAGAGACAAATGGGCCACTTGGAGAAAATAGGATTTGATGTAAATATGTGTGTGTGTGCGTGCGTGTGTGCCGCTGTGTATCAGCCATGCGATGTCAACCAGGCTAAATACACTGCTCAGCGCAGATTGAAAGCACAGGGGTCACTGGTTGCCAGTGTAGTTCACAGTCTGCAGAAAAGGGTCAGCGTGCAGCGGAGACTGATAGGGTTTCTGTTATAAAACAGTATTTACAGTTGGCAGGTAAGTAACAATTCACAGCTATGAGTCATTAGGGGTGGGACTGGAGCTTTCCATGACCCAAAGGTAAATGGGTTTGATAGCACCCACCAATCAGAGGCAGTGTTTTAATTTTATCCACATTTTAGTCAGTGGGAGGGACAGGTGTGGGCTTCAAATGTTGTCATTGGCCTGCAGAGTGGCCTGATAGAGAGCCAGATAGCTGCCAGTGCATTTCCTTCCTCTAACTGTTTAGGGAAGCACAGGGCCTCTCTGATGTCATTTTGAATTACCACAGCTTCTGTTATTACAGTATTGTTTGTCACAGCCTATAGGGCACCAGTGATACCTTGGCTCAGGTCCCCGTTCTTTGGCCGGCCAGCCTCTCACAAGAGACGATGGCTGCCTTTCAGCGCACTTGGCCCGGAGATCTGGATCCAATTACCCACACAGGGATAGTGTAGGTGTTAGCCATCCCCATCAATACCAAGGAGGCTTATCAAGACGCTGTAAAATTGGTATAAATGAGCCAACACCCAGTGTCTATGCTGCTGCTTTTTTTTTTTTTAAGATGATATATTAATAACCAGAACTAGACCCAAAGTGTTGTAAAAGTTAATTAGTCTAAACTTTTGTGAATCCAGTTCCGGTGTTATCTGTACTGTTACGTTGTCTGTGTATCACCAGTGACAACGCAGATAAACTAAATCAACAAATCAACAATCACAGAGCTGCACTAATAAAAAGAGGTGCGTTACAGATAAGGACGTTTGCGCCATAAATATTTGTTTGGTCACAGATCCGACAAAATGGTGGATGGAGCTCTGTCCTTTAAACTGCAACTGCCACTGAGCTGTAAAAAAACTAGCGGTCACTATAGCAACAGAATGTTGGACAGAAACAGCTGGTGACGGAACACTGATTGGCTGCGTCCCAGATCAGTCACGACTCACTACGAAGTCCACTGTATGGTGAGTTCTCCGTTTTGTAGTGCTGTCCGAATGTACAGTGAGAATTATTACGCCCAATATAGAGGACTCAAACTATCCCACAATGCATCATGACAAGTCACTAACCAAGCACTACATACCATCATGCTTTGCGTTGAAAGAAAAATATCAGACAGACGAGAAGAGAGACAACAGCGCAGAAATGTTTGCTGTGAGCTCATTATATAGTCCTCTACATTGTGAATGAGTGAATGATCATCAGCATCACAAGGAACTAAAACATCCTACCGTTTCTGAATTAAAGTTGAAAAGGATGAATATTCAACTTTTCCAGATATTGATATTTTGCTACTTGTTGACACCACTATTTAAGCCACATCTCTTACTCTTTCTTTAAAAAGCACTCTGCCTACATTAAAAGATATAAACACTTTTTAACAGGGCACATTAATCCAACACAAATAAGACATTTATCTTACATATTATATTTACCTTATTTATTGATGTATTTAATTATTAGGTTGAAATTATGACTTGTTAGCAACACTGCGTGTTTTACTGCTGTTGGCACTGATAGTGTAACGTAGCGTGGCTGATCAGTTGTCCAGTTTAGCTTGACTTTGTGACAGAGGCATGGCATGTGTACCTAGCATAAAGAAGCCAGTGTGCTCTGAGAGGGGAAGTGCTTTCTGCACAGTAACAGCAGCCTGTGCTGTGGCATTAGTCAAGCAGTCAAATATGCTGCACTGCTTCACATCAACCTCATTTTAGAGCTGTCTGTGCTGACCCAAGCCACTGCCGTTTCTTCCCTTTTACATTTGAAAAGCTTGTTCAGCTTAAAGGAACACACCAGCGTTTAGTTAATGCACTTGTTTGCTGTCAAAACCCACAGTCAGGTATTAAGGTTATCGGGTTTATATCTGTGCATCCAGTGCAAAGTTTAAAATAGCTTAGCTCTAATGCTAGATGTGGGCGGGAGGGGGGGGAGAAGACGTAGCTTCTGTCAAAAGTGAAGAAATGTGGCTTTCAGCAATGTTACAGTGGATCAACTCTTGTATGTTTCTCAAGAGTCACCACCTCCAATAGTGACACACACTGACATACCATGGAAAGTCAGTGCGTCCTTATTGTCAAGGCCGCAGCATACTTCACACATGAGTGATGTTTGAGTCAACTTCAGTCCTGTGGGTTTCGAATGAACAACAGGCAAGAGGTTTGTCGTAGAGAAAGTACACCATCCTTATCGCACACCGGCTGTCATTTATTATAATTTTTCATCTTGCAGGTGAGTACAGAGCTGACCCTCCGTTATGTACAGAAGTACTCAAGTGTTTGGCATTACCTCTCCCATCTGTCATCCTTTTCCTTCCCATCTTCACCGGTCTTCCTTTCCGTCGTCTCCATCTCACCCCACAAATTTAAGGCCCGCTTGGTTTTCATTTAATAGTTTTTATTAACACTTTTTGCGGTAATTTATTGGTAAAACACGGCATGATTCGATTTTGACGGGAAACTATTTCCTTTATTGTGACTCATAAATGTAGCTGCCAGCCAAATTCTGTCAAGTTAGGACTGGAAGAGCTGGTGAAGACTGTGTATCCACCAGTCACTTTGGCAGGTAACCAGCCTTTATTTGGCTCCACTGCTGTCATATAAAAATCTCCAGGGACACCTAGTAGTTGACCTCGCAATAAGAAGGCTCTCACTGTGTGGATTATTTAAGTAGGCTTTAGCATGAGCATGTTCTAACGTGTATTTCCATTTTTCAAATGCGTCCTAACTCTGCCCCTGTATTTGTGTTTCTTCCACGACAGGTAATAAACGTAAAGGCCTGCAGTGGGTAATAGATGTGACCATAGCTTACCCCAAAGCAAGACCCATGGACATCCAGACCTGGATCTTTGGCTACAGGCCTCCTACAGTCACACATGTACATTACAGGTAAGATTCAAATGTTGCTCATTGCTTTCGCCTTTCACAATTTTCACCTAAGGGTTGTTTTATCCAGTTTTTCTTTTGAAAAACAGTAATTTGCCATTCACCACAACCATTTTTTACCATGCAAATGTATTATGCAGCCAGCATGCAAAGAAACTGCATCACGTGAAAATGTACCACATATCATCATGAAATACGTGCAACAGAATGTCAGTAGTTTTGTGTCTTTTATTTAATGCATTTTTGAACATTTTAGATTAGCGTCGGTACGTTCAGGTCATCGTTGCTAGTTAACTGTATGGATTTAAAAAATACTAAACAGTTGTTTGGTTGCTGTTTGCTGCTGTCACTCAGTTCTCACAGCCCTCCTCTTTTCTGTGTCTTCACCACACACCACAGAAAAAAAAATAATAGATTCCCTTCATTAGAGGACTTTACATTACCAGAGAGTCACTTAGGTTTTGTACACAAAGACTTTGAGACTCCGTACTATTCATGTGAGTCACTTTAGTAGCCTTCACTTACATCGAGGGAGAACTTGAGAACTGTCCACCCACTGCTAAGTTCACTGCAGAAAAACCCACCGCGCACACCTCAGAGCTGTTTTTCTATGAGTGGGTCCCCGTTTTGTTTATCGCGCTTTCTTGCGTGCGTGCGTGCGTGCACAAGGACACACATGCACACGAAGTATGTTTGTTAGACCTCAAGGATACCTAAAATGTGTTTCGGTGAGGAACACTGAATGTAAACATCTTTTTACAAGGTGCATGTGACAGTACCCAGCGCTGCCTTTGCGTTCCTGTTGCATGCAGCGTTTGCTTCCTTTTTCCAATGTGTTGTTGATTGTCGGCAGAGGTGGCTTAGGCTTTTTGCAGTAGCATAAAAACCAAATAATGTGTGGAGGGTGGAGTACGTTCTGTGTAACATTGGCTTCAGGTTGGACATTACATATACGCAAGGACATTTTTAAGCATTCAAAGAGACTCTGCCCCTGCTACAATTCATAAAACCCCCATTGTTTTAGAGCTAGTTGATTAATCGATCGACAGAAAACGAAGCAGCAGCAATTTTAATATTCTGCAGGAGTACAAGTGTGTGTGTGTGTGTGTGTGTGTGTGTGTGTGTGTGTG
>JAVQJD010105219.1:0-13408 GCA_036023655.1 Nannoperca australis
GTGTGTGTGTGTGTGTGTGTGTGTGTGTGTGTGTGTGTGTGTGTGTGTGTGTGTGTGTGTGTGTGTGTGTGTGTGTGTGTGTGTGTGTGTGTGGTTCTGGAGACACCATGTATCCTTCCCGTCAGTGACTGACGTGCTGTTGCAGAAACAAATAATGTGTTTCCGTGGCAACCAACTCTGTTCCACTTCTGTCCATTGAGGCTTTTGTACAGCGGTGCACGTGTCGCGGAGGTGAAGCCGGCGTGCTGCACGCAGACACCCTCGGGTGATAGACCTCGTTCTGAACCAACAGCACGTGCTGGTGTTGACTTTGGAACATGTTGGTTTGTGTACAGAAGATATTTAGACACTCCTGTTTTCGTTCAGTGGTGACCGACGTAAAGATGAGGAACTTTTGATTTGATTGATTTAAATGTGCAGCAGAAAGAATCTTTCTGGATTCGCCCTGGTGGCATCGGTGCAGACACACGTGGGTGCTTTTATATAAATAATCCTTAAATAAGTTTTCAGTCCGCAACCTGCTTCCTTCACCTGGCTGGTTCTCTCTGACGCCTTCAGACCTTGAATGTATTTTATTTTTATTCATCAAATCTTAACTATTATATGGATTGTAACATAAAGAGATTATTTGTATATTGTATTATTGCACAGAGTTCTATGATGAATAAATGTTGACATGTTTGACATCGCGGCCTTGTTTGTGACTTATTTGACGTTGATTTGCGTCACCTGCGTTTGTCAGTGCTGCAGCACGACACCTGATGTGTTGGACAGAAACTTCTCTCTAAAGTTAGCTCATAGTTTGAAGATCTAGCAGCTGATTTTTTAATCAAGAATCTACATAGAATCTGGTCATTGTGATTAAAACTATGGCTTTAAATGTTTTATTAAATCAGATCATTGGTGACATGTTACGGTGGTGAAAAAGGTCTTAAAAATCCAACTTCCTGCTTTGGCATGAATCCTTTTAAATCTCAAAGGAGAAGTTGGTTTGATGAGATTGTTGTGAGGAAATGAAAAGGAGAAGGGTTGGAGTTATGCTGTGGTTACAGCCTGATGAATGTGGACAAGTCATTATTAAACACAAACCAGTGTTTCCCAATATCAGTGGTGAGAAGTAAATTTATGCAAGCACTGTTTTAAAGTAGCTATTTCATCATTTTCTGCTACTTTTGAATTTAATATAATATTAAATAATAAATTATTATTTTAAATTATTAAACATTTTACTCCACTACATTTAAAATGAACAGTTTTCAGATTAAGATTTTTACATTAAAACGCAAGAGTGTAAATTACAGTATTTTTAGCTTGTGACTTATTATAAAAAAGCTGTTTATTCGTAACCCCTTCTCACGTTGCAGATATCTGCAAGTTGTTGGCAGTTCCCCTCTGAACTTCTCAGAGGATTTAATTTAAATAACTGTTCAAAGCCCAAAGAGGCAACATTGTCCAATATTTATACCAAGAGATAAAACCAGACTTGTATAACAACTTTTGTTCTCTCCCATCAATCATCTCAATTCCCCTACAGATTTATTTGATGAACCGGTTCACCAAACTAGCTAAATGTTAAGTATTTCAAACTAGCTAACTGTAAAGTAGTTCAAACTAGTTAAACTAGCTAACTATAAAGTAGACCAAACTAGCTTACTGCATATAAAGTAGTTCAAACTAGCAAATGGTATATAAAGTAGACCAAACTAGCTAACTGTATATAAAGTAGTTTAAACTAGCTAACTGTATATAAAGTAGTTAAAACTAGCTAACTGTATATAAAGTAGTTTAAACTAGCTAACTGTATATAAAGCAGTTAAAACTAGCTAACTGTATATAAAGTAGTTCAAACTTGCCAGCGGTAAAATGTCGTTCTAACAATTATGCATCAGTATTAACAATCTAATAATGTCATAAATATCAATATATCAGTCACAAGGGACAGTTTAATGCGGAATGAGTATGTAGTATCTAATAAAACCTTTGACTGCAGGACTTTGACTTGTAATGGAGTATTTTTCCGTTGTTGTATTGGTAATTTGACTTCCTCAGCCTGCGGTCCGTCACACGGTGTCACTCTCTGAGGGTGGGGCTGGTGTTTACATTTTTCTCAGCACATTCCAAGTCAACACCTTGAAACTATGAAACAAAGCCAGTGTTCCTGTGCTACACTGTGCAGCCTGCAGAGTGAGATACACCTGCCTCACAGACGTTTCCTTCTTCCTCCTCCCTCCCAAATTCTTCTCACTCCCTTTGTGGCATTCCTGAATATTCACATCATATTCTTGGGGCAGAGCTCGGATCTACGTATTCTTTACAAAAGCAGTTAAGACACATGTCACGTCTATCTTAACACAAACTTGCTCTTGTGTACACTGAAGCCCTTCTGGTGTCTGTCATCATTTCTAACTATCCTCACATCCTCTTCTGGATTGTGTCTCTCTCAATTTAGAAAGTGACTTCTGCACGTTGGGTTCTAAAAGGTTCAAAATGAACTCTGTGTTGGACGTCACTTATTTGAATCCATAATTACCACAATTAAAAACTCTGTATTGACGGGATCCTTGGAGTGACTGCATGTGTTCGGTATGCGTGTTTTTAAAAACCCGTCTGACAGATAGAGCCGAGCGAGGAGTGATGCAACGCCATCGTCCTCCTACACAGCGGGGAATGCTGCTCAGCCGGGACGACAGAGAGCGGCTGGACCAGCTGATCAGTAATCATGTGCCGGATGCAGCAGTCGGCCTGTAATGTGCTCCTACCTAGTTTGACGAGCACCTCCCTCTCCAGGTCGGTGACCTGTTTGGTGGCCTCCTCCAGGGAGCAGCTGAGCCTCATCTTGGGCCTGAGCAGCTCCAGGGTGTCGCTGATCATGTAATCGATGTCGATGGGGAACGGGTGGTCCTTGGTCCAAACATCAACGCTCTTTTTCCACCAGATGTACCGCTGCAGATGCACAATATATATATATATATATATATTTTAATCATTTGACCAGAAAGCCTCTTGAGATACATCATCTGTGCTGTGAGAGACCTGTGACCTTCATAATGTCCCTTCTTTTCACCTGTACCTGGAAATCTTATTAAAAAATGTAATTATCATCAGGTACTTTTCTCTCAACATCTTTCTAGACTGAAAAAACTACCAGGGCTCAAGAGAAGCACACAAGAACACTACAGATCAATTTAATAACAATACACAGCATCTAAATGACACCAGCTGCTTCTCCTCTGTCACCTTTTATAAAGACTGAATAACGTCTATAGCAACTTTAACTACTATTACTACAAATACTACAACTACTTGTAAAGTTGCAATACGCCGTCATCAAATTCCCACAATGGAACAAACAAGTAAAAAAAATAAGAATTTGTCGTATTTCGTAAATAAAAACGTCTGTTGTGTGTCTGAATTCTCCGTTTCCTGCCCACTACAGGTTCACTTCTCCCCGACCAGAGGTGTGTTAGGAGCCGACATGCCTGGAAGTAGATGAGGAAACAGTCGAGCTTCCTCTTGCTGGAGCCCCGGTCAAAGTACTGGCCGCAGGTGTCGAGCAAGGTGCACACCAGGCGGATGCGGAACAGGTGCTCTGGAGGGTCCAGCGAGCTGGGGCTGCCGTCCTGATTGATCCCGAAGGAGATGAAGGAGAACAGGGTGCGGAAAATGACGGCAGACTCCACCATGCGGTAGTTGTAAAGCTCGCCCAGGAACTTGGCGCTGCTGATCCGCCGCTGGTTGAACTTGGGCTGGTTGACCTGCGAATGGAAAGAGGCGGACGAAGCATTCAGATCCTATCCTGAAGTTATATTTTGAATCTTACATTCAGCAGATCTGTTGATCAGACTCTGGTGATGAATCCAACAGATGTCAGACTGTAACTAAGCATGAATACGATCACGAGTAGTTTGTTTTGTTCACAGTTACAGGCCTGTCTTGTGCTCTGCAGACAGAAACCTGCAGATTCTGTGCGATTATTTGAATCCTTCTGAATCTGAAGTTTAAATGAATCCTGTCTACACGTTAGAAGAGCTGAATAAAAGTTTGAATTCTCGTGTCTTTGTCTTCCTGTCCTTTCACCTCATCAACGGTGCAGAAACAAACCTCCTTGTATTTATTGTCAGTAAAAGAATCACTACAGCCGGTCCTCTCCTCACCTCCATGCCCAGCCGGATGTCCTCCAGCACCCCGTCCACCACGTGGATGCCCACGTCCTCCTGGTAGGCCACCAGGCCGGCCAGCAGGTTGGCCACGCAGTGGATGCTGTTGTACTTGACGTTCCAGATGTTGACCATGCAGCAGATCAGGTAGCTCTTGACCTCGGGGTCCTGCCAGGGCAGCTTGCGCATCTGCCTCAGCACCTTCTCCGTGGTGACCTTGGACAGGTCCTTGTAGAGCAGCTTGCGGATGTACTCCTGCAGCGGAGGCCTCTTCTTCTTCACCGTCTTCTCCACTGGTGGGGGGTTGCAGTAGTAGTAGGCGTTCTCCACCATCGTCACGTAGCGGGCGTCCAGGTGCTGTGCCTGCTTCTTACGCATCATTTGCTCCTGGAACCAGACAGCATTTGACCAAATATCAGCTGTTTACATTAAGACTACGACAAAAATGGCAGAAACTGGATTTCTGGAAACTGGACGCTGTCTGCGTCACCGTCAGCCTCAGAAATCTGTGTTTAAAAGAATCTGACGGAGAAATATCGATCCTTTAGACGGATCTGTTGGTCCTCTCTCGTGGACAAACTCTGTTCCTAAATGATTCAAACCTCGTTTAAAATCAAGTGGATTAAAAAATAAAATCTTCTCAAACAGACTTGTTCCCTGCAGCTTTATGTTACAACATTTGCCCTGATTAGCTCTATTTTTCTTTCCTGTATCGTATTAGTGAGTTCTGCTTTAACCCCTCTGATCTGCTGCGATGATGATGATGATGATGATGATGATGATGATGATGATGATGTGTACTCACCAGCAAGACGCTGGTACGCAGGTGAGAGTCGGGGGATCTGAAGAGGAAGCGGCCGCAGGTCTCCAGCAGTGTGCAGGCCATCTCTATGTGGTGATGGGTGAAGTCAGACAGCAGCATCTGTCGGGACACACACACACACACACACACTCTTAATATTACAAATATATGTATTTCTAAGGCCCTGGGATTCAGTTACTCAGGTTTTCCACCCACCTTGAGACAATGAAGCGTGTCTGTCTTTGAGAACATCTTGAACTTTGCCAGCTCGCCGATGAATCGGACAGTTTTGTTCTTTGTCTCGATGTTGATCTGGTCCTTCTTCCGAATCTACAGCACAAACATCAACAAACATCAGCACAGTCATAAAAAACTGATTCAGCTTTTCATATCCAGAGAAAACTCCTGCAGACTTTGTGAAGACCAGCGTTCAAAGACCTTTACAAAAGTACAGGAAACACGGAGACCAAAGAAATCAACAGTGCCGGTTGATGCCACCACATCCCTTTTATGGATCAGTGTCTTATGGGTTAAATCCTGCAGTTTATCGTGTCCCAATAAAGCTCAGCATATTGTTCAACAGACACGACCTACATGAAACCTGAAGTCTCCCTTCAGCATGGAGCAGAGGTCCTCGGCCACGTCCGACATGCAGGGATGAAGAGTTGCCACCAGGCGAGAGTAGAAGGGCAGAAGGTCCAACCTGCAGGAGGAGAAAGAGTCAGTGTTCAGCTGAGCCTCAGACATAACGTACGGTGAGAGCGCCCCCCGGTGGTGTCTGAACGAATAGGATAAGAATATGAAAAGACTCTTGATGTGGGATGCACAGCTGTACCTCTGCCTGGGGACGGTGAAGAGGGCTCGAACCAGCTTCCTCCTGTTGGATTTGGTGTTCATGTTCATGCAGAAGTCCATGGCAGCCTGCGGGAGTCAGACGTGTAAAGATACTAGATTACTTTCACTGTCAGCAACCTGCCAGTACCGTTCTGTGACTCTGCATCACATATAATGATAGATAATCAGATAAGAATCTCTGAGAGGCCTGGAAACATTCTTCACCTTGTCTATGAGGTCTCTGTTGACACAGTTGGGGAGCTGCTGGATGAAGGCGTCCACGATTAGCTTCAGATGGGACCCCGTGTTGGCCTCTTCATCCTCTTGTTCTTCACGTACAAAAATAAAAGTTCACACTGTAAATAAACTGACAGTAACTGGACTTTCAGAACAACACAAACTGACTGAACGGAAAGTTTTTATTGTGGTGGCAGCAGCTGAAACATACGGTGTGAATCAGGTTTTGGTCCTTCTACAGACACGACAGCAACACGTAAAACGACCTCCACACTAAAAACAGAGATGATTTCTCGTGTTTACCTTGTTCATCCAGCAGTTTCTTGGCCAGTTCTTCGTTTTCTGCCTCGTCTGGTCCCTCCAGTTCCAGAGGTTCATCTGTGATGTCCAGGGCCTCCAGCTCCAGCTCCAGCTCCTCGGTGGTGCTGGCCGCGTCCTTCCCATCTGAACCAGACAGCCACAGCAGCAGCATCGTCAGAACAACACTCAGTGGGAATCTCTCTTCACCTGTCTGTGGATTTATTAAATATACCTTTGGCCTCGTCCTTGTCTTTTGCCTGGCTGCTCTTCTCGTTGTCCTTGAAGAGGATGGCAGGGACGAAGGCCTTCAGGTCCACCAAGTTCTCGTAGAAGTTTCGAGCGTCTTCATCTTCCCAGATGCCCCCCTCCAGGTCGTACTCTCCGGGCTTACCAGGGGTGAAAATGTCGATGCCGGGGCCGTGTTCTGAGAGAGAAGACAGAAGACACGCAGGTTCACCTCACAGGAGACTTCATTTCAAATAAGAACAGTTACCTCACATCCTTACACCACATACCCTCCTGCACCGTCTTGTCCTGAGGCAGCTCGGGCATGTTTTCATCGAGCAGGTCAGCCAGCGACTGAGTGTTGGCCAGTAGCTTCTGGTAGGAAGTGGCAAACTCTTCATACTGCTTGTGCCTGTCCTCACTCAGCTCCCCTTTGGAATGTAGGATACGCCTGCAGAGGACAACATGTGAGAGGTCTTATCATAGAGCACAACACAAAGTGACCACGGAGCCCTTTTCCATGGCGTGAAACATTACCTGTGGTCGGGCACTCACCTGTTCTGCCTCTCCGTGTTCTGCAGCTCCCGGTGGTCCTTCTTTAGGTGTTTGGTGAGGGATGTGAAGTACTCCCGCAGAAGGTTCTGGAACGGCTGCTGCTTCTCTGTGTTGATGATTTCGCTTGGAGGGAAGGCCAAGCTGAACTTCTCAGCAGCCAGTTTCACCTTGCGAGGCATCAGACCGGCAATGTCATCCCCACAGTGCTTACAGAAGCTGATCACCACCGACACGTGAGTGTGCGTCTCCCGGTCGGTGCCAATAATGTTCTTCAGCTGCTCGTAAATGAGCGAAAGGCCCTCTTTGTCTGTGAAGAGGCCGACGATGGTTAGCTCGGCGATAAAGCGCAGGTCTGTGCGCAGCTTGCTCACGTTGGGCGCCTTGTCCTCCTTCCTCGCTTCAAAATGTTTCTTCCATGCGTGTAACAGTAACGGAGCAAACTCAGCGTAGCGCTGGTGGAAGAGGGAGCACAGGTGGACCGCGCAGCCCACGTCGGAGATCTTCAGCTTGGCCTCCACGACGGAGCTCACGGCCTCTCCGATGTACTTGCTGAGGTTCAGTGAGCCAAAATCATTGGAGAGCGAGTCTCGCTGCTGCTCAGTGAGTGTGCGCAGCTTCTTCACAAAGGCGGTGTTCTTCTTCAGGCTGGAGTCCAGCCGGCTGAAGAAGGCCTCTTCGGGCCGACCCTCTTGGGCGTTCTGGTTCTTGCTGCGAAGTTCCTTCCTGCAGTGATGGCGCTCCCAGGCCTCCTGGTGCAGCTGATGCCCCTCCTCCTTCTCCCTGCAGAGATGGATGGATCATACATGAGGACAGAAACATGCATTGGGTTGTGCTGTCTTGAGGGTCATGTATATTTGGTACACAGACTGTCTGGATGCTGACGGATCACTTATGTAATCAGATGTAATCACTTCCTTTTGGGGCCTTTTTCTGACAAGACATGTTCGTCCTGATATCAACATGCTGTCAAACATTAAACAACAATTCCTTTTCACTTAACAAATATTCCAGGTTTGCAAAAGTAGATTACACAAAAGAAGAATTGAATCTGTAAAAGTTGAAACACATGTAAGTGTTCAGCTCAGTTTCCTTTGTACACAATAAAGAATCTTTAAATTTGTAAGCAGATGTATTTATTTATTAGTTAATCAACAGATATCCATCATCCTGAAGTTCCTCATCACTTACTTCAGCAGAGCCGCCTCCGCCTCACGTTGTCTTTTGGCCTCCTCTTCTTCAAGTTTCCTCTCCTCCTCCTCCTGCTGTCTCTTCTCCTCCTCCTCTTTCTTCTTCTGTTCCTCCTCCGCTTTCAGTTTTTCCTCCTCTTTCTTCCTTCGCTCCTTTTCCTCTTTCTTCTTCTTTTCCTCCTCCAGGCGCTTTCTCTTCTCCTCCTTGCTACCGTCTTTTTTGCCGCTCATTTTGGCCTCGTCTTTTGCTTTGTCTCGAGCAGATGCTGGTCTTCTGTCACCATCTCTGTCCTTCTCTTTGTCCTTGTTAGTGGGAGTGCAAACATCTTTCTCATCCATGTTTACTGAGCGCTTGCGTTCAGCAGGCATACTGAAGAAAGATGCAAGTTTTTGTATAAATATATATTCTGTTGCACAATAGAAAACATCTGTACCCTCCACCCAATGTTCACCTCTTGTTTCTGATCCTAACAAAGCGACTGGTTGGATATGTCTCTGTCAATCTCCTTGTTGAATTTGTACAATGTGAATCTTCATTTTTAATTTCATTATCAGTTTAATTGGTGTATGCTGATGTTTTTTTATTAAAAAAAACAACATTTTACTTCCCAATATTTTGTATTTTCATATAACTAACACGATTACATTTAGCTTATTTTACAAAAAGAGCAAAGACATCAATCAACATTAATTACGGCTACCTGGATGAGAAATGGGCTACAAAACTTTTCGCGTAGCAATCGGATTTTTTTAATTTACTTGTATTCTTTCTATTCTGGAAACACCTTCAGAATAGCAGTAGGCGATGTTAATCGAACAGAGATCGACAGTATTTATATTTATGAGAAAAAGGATGCTTGTGACTCGAATGTAATAGTGATAAGAGGCACAAATGTGGGCTTTTTGTTGACACGCGCCTACGCAGCAGCTTCCTTGCAGACACCGTTGGTTAGCCACCTAGCCCAACTGCATTGCCCTGGTTAGCAAGGAAGCATTAGCTATTTTTAATGTTAGTGGTATGGCTGATGAGTTAGCTTAATCTTAGCCCTGAAGAAGACTGTCCGTTTCATGGCATTGTATAGATGCTGTGAAGTTCTAAATGTGCATTTAAACAAATGTACACATTCATAACAAAAACAGAGTTAGCATTAGCATAGCTAACGGCTTTAACTAGGCCACTTGAATGAACGCAGTAAAACCAATGTAAACAAACGTTTTAACCCGTAAAACTGAAAGTTAGTGTGTATTAAGAAGTCACAGTGTAAACTTATGATAATATACACCACAAATCCCTACTTAGCGAGTCTCATTTTCGTGTAAATACTGTTGGAAAATGTAAAGGTTTACCTGCTAATTGTAGCAAAACAAACATCGGTCATTGGTTTCCGTGTGAACTGCGGAAGGACCCTCTCATGTTGGTTCCACAAATGATGCCTTACTGAAAATATTATTCATTTACACTACGTAAAATATATATTTGACATAGATTAACGTGCGTGTATTGTGTAGTTTAATGTTATTTCAGTTTGATTTAAGCCGCTAGTCATTTTATATTTTGGTAAATTTTAATTGTGACACATCGACAGGCAATGCTTACGGCGACTACTCATGTAACAGTTGTCTGGCAAGGCCACGGTGACAGCTAAGTTTTATTTTTTTTAACTTGCACTAATCCATTTATTTGGCCACTGTGGCGAAACAAGTCCTTAACAAACACTATTTTACAATTTTGGTAAAATTGCAAAATAGTCATAAAATATGATGCATCATTATAGATTAAAGCACAAACTTGATAAAGTAAAAAATGGCTCCAATTCGACCAACTACAGCAGTAAACTTACACATTAATGCATGTGCATTAATAATCCAGTCGTTTATAATAGTATAACATTAATAAGGACAATTTTTGTCTTATACTTGTTTATAACACAATGTACTTTTACTTAAGTGACATTTCCAATGCAGGATTTTTACTAAAGATGTGAATAGTTCCTCTACTACTAGTATATATGTACTAGCAGTAGTGGTAGCAAACATTTTGGTAGTAGTTGTACTTGAATGAGAATTTTATATGTGGGTATGGAATGTATGGAATTCAACTTTAACCCAATAAAAAACAACTAAGCTGCTACGATTATGTAATTAAGGCAATAAATCAAACCAAACTGAACCTGTGTACTTTAAATTAAAGGTTTAAACCAAGCTGCTCTGTGAGGTTGTTTCACAGCAGCTCTCACATTTTCCTCCTCAGGAGATTACAGGTATTTTGAAATACACACTCTTTCCAACTCATTCATTCATCTGAAATGTCCTCCCAGCACAGCCACTCTCTCTCTCTCTGTGTGTGTGTGTGTGTGTGAGAACAAGGGTCGCTGTTGTAGCTTTATTGACACAGTATTTATGACACACGCACACGTTGACCCACAGGAAAGCTGCACAGAAGAGCTGTTCACTGGAAAACTACTTCTTGGGCGTGGTCAGAATAAGTGAAACCATGTTTAAATGCAGGTTTAAGGACTCGTTACTGTTACAGTTTAACTCCAGGAAAGAACTTTAGAGCCTGTAGCCACCTGACAGTCCTAAAGTACATTACTTCTACATACTGACTTACTTTGCATACTTTACTTCTACTTCACTACATTTCAGAGGGAAATATTGTACTTTTTACTCCTCTACATTTATATGGCAGCTATGGTTACTGATTACTTTGCAGATTAAGGTTTTACATTAAGACACAAGATTACACGAGTCACAAGAAGCAGTGTTTAGTTGTGGCTCCAACATAATGAACTCATCTTTAAATGAATGTTTTGGTACTTTTACTTGAGTGGAGGATCTGAAGACTGCTGAATGTCTGGATCCATGGAAACTCTCCACAACCTGTCAATCAGCAGAGAAACAATCCAAACAGCTGTCAAGTCACTAAATCAGCTTTTATTCTGAACACGTTCGACACAGTTAAGTGACAGCGACAGCTTCAGACTGACGAGGAGGCACATACTGTGACTGGAGCTTCACCTCAGCAGTGAACTGATCTCAGCAGGTCGACTGGTCACTGATTTGAGCTTTGACCTGTGGTGATCTGACGTTCCCAGAACAGCATCCTGCAGGAACGCATCGGAATTATGTTTTCTCAAAAGGAAAAGAAATTGTAGAAATCTGTAAAAACCCCAAATTTAATCAAAGTTCAACAAGTTCTGTCAAAAACAGCAACACATAAACGAATGAAACAAACACTGAATGAGACTAGAAACTGAAATGCTGAAGACCTTAAACACAACACTGATTGATCAGAGAACAGTTCAGCTAAATCAGTCCATCACAGTGGATTGTAGAGCTGCAACTAACGATTAATCTGCTGATTATTTTCACCATGAACTGTTTAGTCTATAAAATGTCAAAACAACGTGAAAAATGCTCGTCACGGTTCAAAGTGACGCCTTCAAATCGCTTCTTTTGTCCAAAACCCCCAAACTCTTCATTTACTGTCAGAAATGACCCCAAAAAGCAGCAAATCTTCGCGTTTAAGAAGCTGGAAGCAGAAGATGTTTCACGTTTGCTTGAAAAAATGACAGAAGCGATTCATCGATTCTGAAAATAGTTGGCGATTCATTTTGTTTTGATCGATTCATCGATTAATGGCTGCAGCTCTAGTGGATTCACTCCAGGCGGTAAAGTAAAGCCACACTTCTAATATAAAATACTGATTAGTTGGCAGGTTGAAAACAGCTGGACTGGTCAGCGTGAAGCTACAGTAACGTTTTTTCAGGTCCTTTAAGTTTACACAGGTTTTCATTTTAAGATCAGCAGCTGCAGAAGTCACAAGACGAGTTTCAGTTCCCTCAAAATCATGAAACATCAGAGTTGTTGAGTGTGAAGAGCAGAGGATGTGTTGACACGTCGTACACGTTTAATCCTGTCCAGGAACCGCGAGGAAAATCTTTACTGTCCTACAAAAATACTCACAATACAAAAAGAATCATATCTATATATATGTGTGTGTGTGTGTGTGTGTGTGTGGAGGTCTCTGCAGCCGGTCACACTGAGGTCCATGCAGATGATTGACAGGTAAGTCAGCCTATGGTCGTTGAGCCAGGCGGCTCTTCCCCTCCTCCTGCTCAGCCAGCTTGATGTGAGTGTAAGACAGGATGCCTGCCAGAGTACACAGGATCCCCAGTGCCTGAGGGTGAGACGGGAGGACAGACAGACAGGTGGGGAAGAGCAGAAACTAACGGTGCGATTTGGTGCCAGAAGGTTTGCAGAAAGACTCACCTGGTTGAGGGACAGCGGGTCATGGAAGAGCAGGTATCCTCCAATCAGAGTGATGCAGAACTTAAAATGACCAAACATGTTGTAGCTGTGAACTACAGTCAGGAAAACAACAACAACAACGACAACATCTAAAAAAATGATCCCCAAAGACCTCCAAGAACACCTGAAACCTCCCCAAGAAGACCAGAACTACCTGAAATAGAGCAGAAACCTCCACGAGACCAAAGACCTCCTTTAGTTTAGTAATCTCCTCACAAAGTTCTCACGACATTTGTGAAAACCTTTCAGAGAAACTAGAAAGCTCTTCACAACTCCCTCAAACCTCCAAAGACCCCGTAAGGAGACAAGGAGACCTCAAACCCTTTAAATTCTCCAGAACGAAGACCAAAGTTCTACAATTTGAGGATACGTGACGGCTGAGGTGTTTCCAATGATCCAGTAGATGGACAGGTTGACCAGGAAGGCCACCACCCCCGAGAACAGTACTGTCGCCTGGGCAACAAGAGGAACACACCGTTACCACAGCAACATGACGGCGTACCAAATCAGGGCCTTCACAATAAAAGCACAAATGTAGAAATGGATTTGCAAACAGCTGATGTGATCCAGTCCTGGAGTTTAATAGTGTGTGTGTGTGTGTGTGTGTGTGTGTGTGTGTGTGTGTGTGTGTGTTAAGTCTGACCAGAGCTGGCAGAGACCAGGGTCCAAATATTCCTCCGTCTCCGGTCAGCGGCTCAAACAGAGGAACAACGCAAAGCAGGAAGCTCGACGACAGCGGAGCCTGACGACACACACACACACACACACACACACACACACACACACACACACACACACAC
>JAVQJD010105222.1:0-11168 GCA_036023655.1 Nannoperca australis
CCCCCCCCGCAGAAAATGAATCTAGCTGAATCCGGCAGACGAGCAGCATCAGGCAAATGGATGCCGGCGCTTTAGCAAGGAGGATCAAGAGGAGGGAGGCTGAGCATTGTTTGTAAATGGATGGATGCTGTGGTCCAGAGGGGCAAACCGGTTTAGGAAACCACCCAATAATAGCATCATAAAAATTTCAGGCCGTGCAGGAGAATGAATTGTTTTAAAGCCACTGACAGGCTGAGAAGTACCTGGGCTTGCATTTTGTTTTATACAATAATTTGGACAAGACAGGAAACGACTAAAAAGCCTTGTCAGGAAAGAGTCATTCGGGCGAACGCTTAAACAAGTGGGTGTGTCTAATACCCTTTAGTATCTTTTCAGGGAAGCCATTGATTGCAGTGAGTTTTTCTCAGATCTATACAGCCTGTCTACGAGATCATGTTCCAGCCACATTAAAAGACAGGGGTTGGTCATCAAACCAGACTCAGTCTGTGCACAGGCTGCTCTCATAAATAACACAGAGAGAGGGAGTCGATTTCTGCACAGAGGCATGCAGGCGTGTCACACGGGGTATCCTCAAACTCCTCTCAATCCCTAATGAAAGCAGTGATGTTTGTCTTCATGCCTGAGAGAGGCCGGAGCTTTATGGAAATTAAACTGCATGGATATTAGATTAAAAGGGCACGTTTTTACCCATTAAAAGGTTTTACATGGCAGAAAAGTAGGACACGATGGGGACTGAAGGCAGAGGGCTCTGACAAACTCAAATTCAAATGTCATTGGGTTTCTTCTCAGACATTAGTGTGTTTGTTTTTATTTGTGCCTCTAAACTTACTCATCAAGGGTGTCAGATGATAATTCCTTTAATGGCCGAGCAGCTCTGTGCTTCAGTCATGTAATCTGAGAGACGCTTGGCACGATCACACGCTGAAAGTTGAGAGGCAAAAAAAATAAATAAAGAGGAACAAGAAAGACTCATCACTCAGCAATTTCATGTTGTTATTGCACATAACCAGGAGGCCATAACGCAATTTATTTCAGATTTGGACTTGAGTGACCCAAAGCTGTCTGCCTTTCAAATTTTAATCTCAGCAGTGATGTGAACCGCGCCCTCAATCTAAATAAATGAAAAAAAAATTTGAACACAAAGAAGCATTTTACATCCAAACTGCCCAAGTTAGACAAACAAACCCACTTAACTTTTGAATTTCTGAAATTAACATACTTGCTTTCTTTGCCCAAACACAACAAAATCCCGTGAGGCTGAGTCATCTTCAAATGCTTCAGTTGCTGCTTGATTCTAGGACAGAAATAGTCTCTGGCCGAGACTTTGGTTGAGAAACAAACATAATAGGGAGTAAATGAATTGAGTATCAGCCCTGATTAGCTTGGTGAAAAAAAAGTATTAGGGTTAATATTGCCTGACAGGTTAAATATGCATGTTCATTCAGCCAGTCAGGGAGTTAAGCTCATATGAGCTCTGATCTCAGACATACTCTTACATTCTCCAGATCATATATCCAGTTACACAAATATTTTTTTTACTCTGCCGCTGCCTCAGGAAGAGTGTAGTTTACATGCTTGTTAACTCACAAATTAGGCCAGCGTGTCCTTGCAGCAGATAAAAAGCTTGTCTTGCAAAGGCAGTGACCGTCCTTAAAGGGCGAGGGAAATCCATTTCACCAAGTTAGTCCTATTTGCTGCAGAAGTATCACTTCAGCAGTTTGTGTCCAGTCTAACTGACGGCTACAGCCATTTTCTTGCCAGATATTATAATGTCAGTAATATCTGCATACAATTGAATTTGTCAATATTAATTACCTCCTCCCAGCCAGCCTACTCAGCTGTAACAACCCTCTTTAGCGGCAGTGATGAGAAAGGAGAGGAATAGTCAGAATAACCCATGGAGTCCCACTAAGCTTTACATGACCTGATTCAAGGACACCCTTACTCTCTCATACAGCCATTACTGGCCTGGCCCAAATTATCTGCTTACCATGAAGAGAGCGACAGCTTCACTGGCTGATTGTTAATGACAAGTGGGTGCTGTCTCCTCCCAGAGTCAGAGGGTGGCTGCCCGCTGAGTGTCTGCCTGACAGGGAGATGAACAAGCAACACAGACAGAATGAAATGTCTATATCAGCCTCTCCCTGTAGGCCCGTCCCCTGACCCAGAGCCACACCCGTCCACTGAACAATCACTGATGATGCAGAGAGAAAGCGAGAAGGTGTCCTGAGTATTCACCGAGCTCCTGTCATCACACAGATGACGTCTCAAGAGGCTGGAGGGGAGAGGAGGGGCATTTCAGGTCCCTCGCCCTGTCAAGTAGGCGATATTCAAAGAGTTACAAACTTCGCCACATATGTACAATTGACCTCCAAACATGCTTTCATTTGCTCTTTACACAAGCTACCTTGCACCCTCAGAAAGAACCAAGCTGACCTCCTGCATACCGACACACAGGATCCCCTGTCTTCAGGAAACTCTCAGTCCTGCCCCCAATGTAAGTTCCACCATCCACGTAGCCATTGTGTGTCTCTAGAGAACTCATTAAGGTGTTAGATGTCAGACCGTAAGAGCTGTTATACTTGTTCTCCAGCAGCTACAGAGTGCAGACATAGGAGAAGCAGGGACAAAAAAAATGACTATTCAAATTATGCCTGAAAACTCGTCAGCTATTAACTTGGTTCTAAATGTATGTGTTATTTTAAAGGAGCATGCTGGAGGTTTGGGTGGGTAATTCATCAATGTCTAAATTTAGTTTTTTATATTTGTCAAAACTGCATTTTCATTCACCTTCACCTGGCAGAGACTATTTTGAAAACTGTCCTTGTTGATGCGTTCAAGGACACTCCCGACACATGTGATTTGTGAGTCAGCAGTTGTACAGTATATTTTTGGAGAATCAAACGCAGAAGACAATCACTAAGCAAGAATGGACAGAGAGAGGAGGTTAGTGTGAGTCAGCTTCTTCAATGAATGAAAGGGTTATTATTCAGCCCAATTTGAACTTCAAAAAGTTTATTTCCCTTTTGCGTCTGCAGCTTTTCAATAAACTCAAGTTTACTCCCAAGGTGAGCCAGATTGTCTACTTGAACTGAAAAAATGGCACACATCCGTGTCTTCCTTCTGACCATCCTTCTGCCCGGCTGCTTTTTTCAGACGTATTTGAGTTGTTCATGGGAGCTCCATCCATCTCTTGTAGGCACTGCCAATCCATCCAGACTCCAACCAGGCTCTCTGGGAGCTCGGTGATGGCCCAATCTCTGCCTCCATTACACCTGAGCAATTGATTACTTTCCCTCGCATCTCTCCCTGACGCCTTGTGGCTATTGTTCAGGAGCCATTATAGCCACAAATCATCTTATTCACAGTCCAAATGAAGACTGCGCAGTTATATTAACAGGGCACACCTGGGAAGTATAATCATTCTCCATCTTTACTGTCTGTGTCTTCCATTTTGACAAGACACTTCTGCACAGCCCTATCAGATAAAAAAAGATTCATCTCTCTCATGTTACTAGTGCTACTGTTCAGTGATGATTTGTTCTGCCACTGTGATGTGGAAGGAGCAATGTCAAAGCAGGTTATGATGTCATTTAGTCCATGACGTTGTGTAATTTTCATCTATGAGTTGACCGTAAGAACCTTTTCCTATTTTAGAACATGACTTAAATTTTAAATTGCCGTTAAAATAGGTTAGCATCTATCTTTATAAATTGCATCTCCACCCAGGATGACTGGAGTCGAGGAAATATTTTGGGATCACAGATTGCTTTTTAATTAGCTAACACTATCCTCTCTCCCCAGAGATAATTAGCAATAAGGAGACTGGTCCCAAACGCCTACTGGGAGGTTAGAGTTGTTAATCTCGACAGCAATAATGTTGTCACTGCTAATTGAAAAAAGCAAATTTTCCTGTCACACTAAAGACCTAAATATCTGCTTGACAAATAACCTGACAGGATCATCTACCTATGGAAGCCCAATTTGGCCAATCAAATTTAAATTTTAATTAAAAGTTAGTTATAATTTGCTATTAATGAGTATAACATTTGACATACTCTCCCATATTTCAAAATGAAATTATTCTTATTATCTCATAATTTTGATTTTAAAATAGTTTTTACTTTTTCATCATATATTATGAAAGTCAAAATTTTAATCTCATGATTTTTATGTTGTAATTGTGACTTTTTATCTTAAATCTTTTACTTAATAAGTAACTAACTTACCATGAGAATTTTATAAATCATGACCAACTTTTCATCTATTTTTGGGCTTCCATATCTTCCCCAGTGAATGCAGTACTACATTCTCCTTCCGGTTCACTAATGTCTAATGTGTGCTGGTTATCAGTTCTGATATTTTTCTCTTTGGCTCAGCTGTTTATTCGAAGAGTGAACAAGTCGTACCTGGTCAAATGCTAATTATTCATCAAGTGCTGAAACTCTTGATCATGATGAATCCTCAGACACTGTGGCCTCCTGAGGAGAGTGCCCTTTCCCTGAAAGATTCATTTGTTGTAGCCGATGGAGAAACCAACAGCATTCAGAGTGTGGTGTCTTAACATTATGAGGGAACGAGTCCCCTGACTGTTAATACAGATGATACCACGCAGTAAAATGATGAATATCTACTTTGGGCATTTTGGAAACTGGAGTCCACACTAATACTGAGAGTCAGTGGAGCCTGTAGAAAACAACTGACGCATTCAACAAGAAGAGCATGAATGATGCTAAGGGAACTGACAGGCTGGAAGAAAGTCTCTCAATTTGTTTACTGCGCTGGATTGTTCTTTTTACACTCTGCACAAACCCAGCCTCCCTGTTTCACTCCACACGAGCCAGTGATTGGATGGGAGGGGGAAATGTTCTGCTAAAAACAACAAACAACAATAAAACACATCCGTTTCGTGCCCACCCCAAAGGTACACTTGTCTACATGCATTCTTAGTTTACGACTACCTACCCGAGGCCAGCCAGTGTCCCACATTCAGAATCAGGTTACAGTATTAGTTTGGAAAGTGGATGCGGGCCGCTGTGCTGCTTTGAAGCAAAGGCTCTCACGCCTGTCTGCCTTTGATGTGTCCATCCATCATCCTGACTGGGGCTCTGTCTACTAATGGTCACTATGTATGTCTGTGTTTCCTCTCGACCTCACCTTGTCATCTCTCTTTTAATGAAATCCCAGTCTCTCCATTGTCTTTCGTGTCTTACCAGCAAAACTATATTTTTCCTCTCTGCTCCCTCGGACCCGATGAACTTTCCTGTCTGATACTTACATTAATCTGTTTTTGCTCCTCCCTCCCTCTCTCTCCTTTCTGCCTCGGTTATTTCTCCCCATGGCCAGGTCTCATGAAACTTTTACTCCCTCATCCCACTCAGCCTCTCTCTCCCCCATCTGCTCGCCTCCCTCTTCTTCACTTCTTTTCAGCTCACTTCCTTAAATCCCCTCTCTCTCTGTTGCTTTCCTCTGTGCTCTTCTCACTCTTCTTTCCTTCCATGCTCTACGTCTCTTCCGTCCTTCTCATCCTACTCTTCCTTCGTCCTTATGTCTGTTGATGGGGATGTGAACGCCTACACCATATGCTGTGCTCCAGAAAGTTGAATGACTCAGGAAAATCCTACCTGGCTGGTTCCTGTGGGTCAATGCAGACCCTTCTGTCATTATTAGCCTGTATTAATAACACTACTGGTAAATCATTAGCAAAGCATATGTCATGTCTTTCTCCTGCACCTCCAACCTTGGCCCACCTACTGGGTTTTCTGGGCTTTTCCAGATGGAGCAATTCAGAATAATGAACAAAGTGCTTTTTAATAGGCCATATGGTCCAACTCCTCTCTTTGTAAAGAGTGGGATGAACCATATTTGCAGCTAATTAAGGCCATTGCTGACGAACAAACTGTTGTCTTTAAGAAAAAGAGCAGAGCTAGTTCAAGAGAATGCAGCAGCATTAATGTGAAACGTCGCTGCCCAATGATGCTATATTATTCATAACCCCTCAAAATCTGAGCAATAACACGTGTTTAGGCGTGACGCATGTGTAGCAGCACTGTGACTCAACTCCCTTGCTGCCCGTGGGCAAGTTTGAGAAGTTTAAATCCAGCCACTGCAAGGGATGCATCGATTCAAGAAGGATGCGCCGTAGGCTAACCCGACCATGCCTCCTGGTGGTGTGAGCTAACACACACCAGCTTGATGTGTGCAGATCACCTCTAAATATGGACCATTATTATCTAAATGTATGGGTTTTCTTATCCATTATCCATGTGGGTAAACGCTTTACACCATTTCATGAGAAAAACTCTCATCTTTCAGATGGACGCCATGGAAAACCATACTGACGTGCTTATAGGCTGGATGTGGTGATATGGGAGGGAGGGATGGGCACTTTGATTTTGCTATTTGTGTTTAACGTGGCTGTTGTTTGCATTCTAATCACTCCTGGGTGTCAAAGTCACCAGTTTATCTCACATCGCCTCGGAAAGTGTAGAGTAGGAATAGATCTTCACTCACGGTAGAAGATGTACTGTGCGTAATTGGACCAGACCCTGTCGTCCGCGTAATGACCGATGGAGGACGCGGTCAGGGACGAATTGCAAGCCACAATGTGAAAGCCGCTCTCTGACAGCATGTCGAACGCTCTCTCCAGGTGCTTGAACTTGAGGTAAAACCTGCAGGTGTAACGGTCCGGCGGTCTGTCCGAGTCCCTACTCTCGTTCAGGGCGTCTCCAAATACCTCTTTCGCCAGGCCAATCCTACTGCTGATGAAGATTCTCGTTAACTTTCTGGCCTTGGCATCCGTTTGACTTTCTCTGCCGGCTCCGGCGCAAGCCCCTTTGAAAGCGACCGTGATGTAGCCATACCTCCTGTCCAAGGAGTAAGAGGGGTAAAACCTCTGGTCGCTGCCCTGCGACGCCTCATCAAAATCGCTGTGGTACAAGTCGTCTGGAAGTAGTCTTGAATCCTCGGATGACAAAAGTTTGGCCAATTCTGGCAGCTGGAAGTATTCCGCCTCTCTTTTCAACCTTCCTTTCTCTGGGAAGTGGTCGGGGAGGACGACCTGCTTGTCTCTAAGGTAATCCAATACATACCGGAACAGAAAGCCATCTCTGTCAATAAAATAACGTCCTCTAAGGTCCCGGGACAAGTCATTTGAAGACCCCTTCTTGTTAGAGAACAGCTTCCCAAGTAAGGAATTTGGAAAGCTTGTCAGTGTGGCATGGCGAGTGTAATAAACCTGACCACCCACGTTTAGCTCAATAACGTCCGATGGAGGGTTTTGCACTGACCCTTGCTCTTTTGCAGGCTGCGTTTTGCAGTTTTCGCTCAGTGCCATTGTTTTTTGTGTCCAGATCTTGCACAAAATCTGATTCTCGAGCTCGGAGCGCAAACGTCCCAGAAGTTCAGGGTGTGGGGTGTAGCTGCATGGTGTTGATGCACTCAGACCCAAAGCATAGTCCCGATTCAAGCTGCAGTCCTTGCATCCAGTGTCTCATGACAAACAATCCCAAGGTGTGCCTACAGTAGATCATTTAACCCCATGGTGCGCGTGCCGACCCACGGTGCATCTTTTTGGATCAGAATCGACTATCATAACCAGTGAGCGCACTATGTTTCACACGTCCACTGCGATGGGCCATCAGTGTGACTTCAAAGAAATATAATCCTTACTTCGCTCAGAAATGTCCCACCATCCAAAAAGTAAAAGCAACTGTTTTTTTTTTCTCCCTCAAGTTTTCTAGTTCAATCACGTCAGTCCGAGATTAATTGAAAAATGTGCATCCCATAATTCTGCTGCTAAGCGTCACTCCTGACAACCGGGATGCTGAAACATCCTCCGAGGTTGCTCACGGAGAGGAGGGTGGAAGCGGGACTCTCGCGCGCACCCACCTCTCCAAACTGCTGAGTGCGGAAGCGTTTGGTTCAGCAGAAGGTTTAAGATAATGTTACTCCAAGCTGTGCAAGAGAGAGAGAGAGAAAGAGAGAGAGAGAGAGAGGTCGTCCCATGAAGTAATGTCTTACATCATCTTAAAGGAAAAATGACATTTGCAGACGATCGACATAACGCGGACTGATGTGGGTGCATCTGTGCAGTTTTTTCGCGAAATTCTGCTCCAGCCACGGGCGGCGTGCAGCTGGCGGAGAGGATTCGGGTCTAATGCAGTTTTAACATCCAGCGTTGCGGATTTTAATCCCTTCGTCTGAGTCTTCACAGAGGCTTTCGCATTTACATTTAGCGCTTTTAGCTGACGCGCTTATCCCGAGAGGCGGGTGAGGGGTTGTGTGCCATTCATGTGTCTTGCTCAGAGACTCGCCGGCAGTGATGAGTGCTGTACACGTGAACAGAGCTGGTGAATCGAACTGCACTTCTACTTTTTCCAACTATAACTGCCCACAACGTGTCAAACACACGGCATGAAATTAAGTTTAAAAAAAAAAAAAATCTAAACGACTGCATCCCATTGAACCTACAGGCAGCACAATCACCACTTTGACCCAGAACACTGTGACAGAATATGTTAATCGATCCCTTCCTCGTCGATTTGATCGAGTGAATTCTTAATTCAGCACCAGGGACAGATCTCAGCCTGCTCCAAGTCACAGCTGCCTGATGCTCCTTCCACTCTCAAATAACCAACACAGTCCACTTAAAAAATAAAAGAAATTTCACACAAGGATGTGTTTTGATGCCAAACGCAATTTTGGGGATACTCAGGACGATGAACCCACATTACTGAGTCATTTTCTTCTGGATTATAGTAGCAGGAAGACAGGGGCCTGGGACTCGTGTGTTATTGCTCAGGGCCTGCTCAGTGAATTTGTCATAGAGCCGTCAGTATACTCCACAGCGAAGCCAAGCAGTGTAGGGCGGAAAATCCAGTTTGGAGGAAGTGAGATACAAGGCTGAATTGAAGGCTTGATAATGCATGTCATTATCCATATATGCAGCTGTATATAGGTCACAACTGAGTGTTGTATATAAGGTATATAATAAAGCATATATGTGGACGTTTACCTGACAATATGTATTCAGAGGTGGCTGATTGTCTGAATCTGGGAGACGAAAGGTGATGGAATTATATACTTATGGACCTGTTTGTTTTGTGTATGAAGTATAAGGTCCCTTATCACCACTATCCACATCACATGGAGCCGCCAGAAGCTGATCTGATCTGGGTTTCAGACTGTTTCGTAGTTCGTGTTTGCTTTTCAGGTTGTTTGGGGTTTTTGTGTGTGTGTGTTTGTGTGTGTGTGTGTGTTTTGAAGCCATGTTGTAATGAATCAGAGGCTTTTATTGCTGCAGTGCTGAAAGAAGGCATTGGTGATGGGAGAGCACCCTTGACTCTTGGTTTTGAGGAGGCAGCGGTCACACTTTACCCTGTTAATTCAGAGTATATTGTGCTGGAGAGGGGTTGCTAAGCAGCCACAGGGGACTGAGTGGGATTCAAACAGTGGGGATTTAGAGCTGCAGCGAGCACACCACTGATCTCTTTTTCTGTCATGCGTGGTTTCGCTGCTTACATTATACATAATATCGGTACGTTATGTGGATTGTGTGACCTTTACAGTGGAGCAACCACCACTGGAGATACAAAAACAATCTAACAGCAATAGATGGTGATAATCTAGATCATGGGGTTCGTTTGCTTTATGTGTTTAATATATATGTATTTAACATACATGTGTGATGTGAGTATATCTCTGGTGTTGGATTTGTATAGCAGTAGGACTCGCAGTGCCTTGAATGGACATGATTCTGTTCCCATATGTGCTATAAAGCCTGTTTCTTATTCATCTCACTCATCCTCCCATTAGAGCCAATTTTCCTACCTCCTGTCTTCACTTTATTTCCTGTCCGTGTGCGACTCCCAGGTTAGATTCTATCTTTTGGAAGGGGTTGAATAATGCATGAATAATGTGAAACAATACGGGTCCCAGCTGAGTGTGGACATCTGTATGCGCTGTAACATTAAATTGACATGTGTGGGTTTTGCAAGCTTATGCATTATAATCTGCAGTGTGGGCTGTGCGAACGTATTAGGAAATGAAGACACTTTGAGGCAGGTCAGGTTGTGTTGTACAAATCGGTTAAACAAGAAATTGTATCAAAATGAATTTCTGAATCTCAACAAACATGTACAGGATTTATGAAGATGAAATGTTAATTGATCAATTGTACAAACAACCCTGCGAATTTGCTGCCTTAGAACATTATATAATGCACTGTTGTGCAGCCTTGAAAGCAACAAATAATACAGTTTCAAACCTCTCTGCAGAGTTATTATTCCTATGCACACAGTAATAACCTGCCTTACCCTATTTCCTCCTCTGCCAGGCACTTTCCAGCCACTCTTATTTCCAGATGAAAGACTGTGTACTGGCAAGTCTTCAGAAACATAATCTTTTTTTGCAGTTTTCTGACTAAATCATAAATGGAGAAACAGTGCTGCAGTTTCTGATAAGCTAAGAACCACTCCGACCTCCATTATATTGCAGTGATGACATACTTTGCTTCATGCCTGTTTCCATCCAAACAGTAAGGTGAAAAGGTCACTCATTACGGCTTACTGATTAATAATCATCCAATAGGGGTTTACTGTTTACTGATACAGCCATGTCAGTGACATTGAGTGTCCTCTTGAGCCCC
The DNA here is from genome assembly GCA_036023655.1 of Nannoperca australis. Lineage (NCBI taxonomy): Eukaryota > Metazoa > Chordata > Actinopteri > Centrarchiformes > Percichthyidae > Nannoperca > Nannoperca australis. The sequence continues at coordinate 10,649 of JAVQJD010105222.1, forward strand.
TAGAGGCAGAACAAGACCAAGATATAGACCAATAATATTGTGATTTAATGATCATGTATTTGCCTTTTTGACATGGCAGATGTAATAGCTGTAGGCTTCTTCTTTGGTATTTTCCACATGGATAAATTAAAACCACCCTCAGTTCCACTGCCCAGTCCACAGATCATCATCAATGCATTGTGGATGACTACAATGCCCATTCATAATTTCTCCCACTGCCTTCTGCCTCAGATGTCTGTCTGTCTGTCTGTGTGTCTGTCTGTCTGCCTCTTTTTGTCAAAAGCTCCATTAATAGCTGCAAGACAGTGGAGCCCCCACGCTGGGCTGTATGAGCAATTGTGTAAGAGGAGACAAATGCTGACGTTATTGATGAGCACCATGTGTTCATGCGCTAAGGAAGCATTACTATATTGCACTGAAATACATTTTGATAAAGGAAATGTGAATATGTATTGTACCGTAATGATTGCTTTGTAGATGATTAATTAATTGTCCTCAGTCATCCTGAGATGATGGTATT
>JAVQJD010105224.1:0-28374 GCA_036023655.1 Nannoperca australis
AATCTGGGAGGGACCAAAGTTAGTGTAGGAGTCATCCGCCACACCGAGACATGGTACCGAACCAAATGCCGATGGAATCATTTCCTTAAATTTAGCTACAGCAGTGTCAGAGAGACATCTAGTGTAGGAATATTTGCCCAGCGGAGTGTAGTCCAGTAATAGGAATTCAAAGGTGATTAAATAATGGTCTGATAGGAGAGGATTCTGTGGATAGACCACTAGATTTTCAACCTCTATGCCACACAGTACTTGTTTCTACCAAGCAGTCTCAGCACCTTGTCTGTTACTACCAACAGTAAGTACTAAGGTGAGAAATCCTTAATGCGTAAAGACAGAATATGATTTATTATACTATTAAACAGCAATTTGGGAAGTTAGAGGAACACACTGTTGCTGGGTGTTGTGTTTGAGGCAAACACTGCTGTGGTAATCCTCCACTAGAACAAAATAAAACTGAAGACATATGAAAAAAGACATTTCAAACAAATGTGTTGGGCTGGATAGTTATCAGTTGCTGCAAGATGTGTTTGCTGCTATGTGTAAATGAGGGACTTGTAGAGCTTCTTGCCATGTTTCAAATCCAGTGCATTTCTTTGTTTAAAGAAGAATTTGCTTTATCAGAATACACTGTGAAATAAAGGTTAATATTTGCACATATCTGCTGTCAAAGTTTGCAATACAATAGGAACGTATTTACTGTCAATTCATTCAGTACAAACTATCTATAAACCCAGTGCAAGCTCAAGAGATCAGTCTTTCCATAACATTTGATGGCTGAACCATCATTATTGTAGATTTATGTTGGTTGGTAAAGAGCATGAGATTTTTTTATACATTGTATTTCCAAATTAAAACATTCTAATCATAAGATATTACAAGAAAATCTGACACACACCCAGTCAGTCAAAATATCCAAAAGATGGGATCCTTACAATTAGTTAAGGTCATGCACACCTTTTAAAACAATTGTAAAGACACATGATGTTTGCATTTTTCAGAAAAATATAATGTGGGTTTCAATAACACATCTTTGCAATAAACAGTCCTGCTGGCCTAGAGTAGGTGTATTCACACGATGTATTGTTTGATCTTCTAGTGAGAAGGGATACCAAGGCCACTTCCCACCTGTGTGAAGCTACAGCACAGAGACCTCCAATCATCCCATCATAATCTGTCTGGTATCCTGCTATTCCATGAAACACTAGTTCTTCTTAACTACATATACTACAGATATACTTTTCTATACAACACCTCATTCTAAATTTTGAAATTGTGGCTATGCACCTCAGTCAGCAGCAGCATGGCAGGAATGTACTTACCCTGAAGCACTATTTTTCTTTCTCCTTTATAGAACTCGGTACTTAGTTGTCACCTTTCTATCTATTTTCTCAAGGTCAGAACATGATGGGTGGATGGCCAGACGCGAGACAGAGGTAATGAGTTTGGAATGGCATTTAGAGTAGTGAGAGACCAAGGACTCACACCTGACTCATCACACTATGGATTCAGAAAGAATAGACAGTTTTAATGAAAATATAAGGCTCAATCCTGGGTTCAGACTGACACTGTGACAAATTCACAAACTTTGTGTGTCCAACCAGTCAGACAGACCTGAGCTGTTTTGTGACAGTGTAACAAAGACACATTATTTCATCCTTTGCTACATAGAGAGGTTAGTCATTATTTGTATGTCCACACGAGGTCCCTTTTATGGAAAATGTGCACAAAGTTTGATATATACGTTTTCAGCAAATGAGCTTGAGTTTGCCAGTGGTATTTAACACTTTGTCAGTTGTTCTAATGCAACGTTCTGGTAGAAAATTAAGAAAATTTTAACTTTATAAGTTGATGACAATGGCCTGGATTTGCCATTGTTTAGGTCTTTGTGAGGCTCAGAGCAGGAACACACAACATTACCTTATAGTACGTCTCATAATCTCATTTGGAAGGAAGAAACTGGTTTAGCCTGCAAAAACAACTTATTAACAAAACCCTTATGCATTCTATGCCAGTGTTTGCTCTTGTAGATGTCCCTTTATACCCAAGGGCATATATCTGCTCTCATAGGCCAGAGCAAGCAGAGAAACAATCATGTTTAGCCCATCCATGAATGACAGATACTTTTCAATTGTCCTGTCAGCAGCACAGGAGAGACCAATAGAAATGTTTTTTCAAGCCTTTTACTGCTCTCAATCTCTACGCCGCTCTGCCATGAAAGGAGAAAATGCTTGTTTACCCAGAAACCAACGGGCCTCGCTGATTGCCATCCCAACGGTAATGGCCAAGGATGAGGCAGATCAATAGCCATCTGCACCCATTCCTAGAGCAATAACATTCAATAGGAAAACCCATTTACTTGTACTTACCTTTGCTTTATATTGTTTTACCATAAGGACAGCCAGTTCTGATGAAGATGGGATTTGACTGAACGGGCCGTTGTGGTTATGGATGTTTTACTACTGTAGTTTTTTCTTTATTGCAATTTGGGTAACAATAAGCACAATAACGGGGACAAATAAAGCTGAGATGGTGAACTGGTAACTACATTGAGCAGAAAATGGTCTGATCAAGAACCCATCACCTCCACTTGTTTATGTGATAGGTATTCCTTGTTTACTCATTTGACCTTGAAGTCTGGACACTGATCCAGAGCAGGGGCTTTAGTGTTACAGTCAAGCAATTATTGCTGCCATATAAGGATAATACTAATTAATGGCCACAGGAACATATAAAAATCACTTATTCATCATCACAATGAAGATATTTTTTCTATCTTTCTTTTCTTTTTTTGTCTCTTTCATAAAATACACGTTATCTCTGACCGCCATCCAATATGGAGTCAGAAAGGCCAGTTAAATGCTGTGTGTATGTGTGACTGTGTGTGCAAGCACATGCATGTGCGTGCTCTCACTTGGTGAAAACAGGAAGTTTAATAAGAATTTGTCTGTTCTGCTGAACTTGCCTTAGAGCCAGTTCACAAATCCTCGTGCAGTCAGAACAGCCAGCTCTCCCAGGTGAACCACTGTCAGATCCAATTATCTCCAGTTCTCTCAGATAGAGAAGAAACAGATAAAACGTTGCTTTATTTGTTGAAAACACTTTTCATCACCCTATCATTCAATATTCACTTCAGTATTGCACTTCACTCCGGTATTGAACCATTGCCTTCCTCTCCTTTTGTCTCGCCAGTGTTTTTCCTGATGCAAGGTGAATTATGTTTCTGTATCTTTTCCATTCTGTGGCTGTTGTTTGACTCTATCTACCAAACTAAACACCCTTTCTGGCTGCCCTCTGTATAACCTTGCATGTAACTCCAAAGACTTCTCCGAATCCTTAGCAAAGCTTCTGGGAATGATATTTCTTTACTTTGGCACACTGCTGACCTGCTGTAGATATTTATTTTCTTTTTTTCAACTGTTGTTATCACACTCATTGTGCACTACTGTGGACAATTTGTCAGACTAGTTTTGTCACTGGTGTTTCAGTATGAGACAGTTTTGCCTCCATGAGGATGCTGCATCTTTGATATATGCTGTATATATATATTATAAATTATATTCCGTCCACAGTTTTTAAGGTAAAACTAGTTTTTGTACTCTCCCTGTCTGGGCATTTAGTTAAGCAAAATATTCCATCTGTTCTTGTTTGTTCCAGGAGCAAATGTTCAATGCACCTCACATGACATATAGTGAATAATATTACAGTGAACATTGTTGGTGAGTAGGTTGTAGCAATAAAATGTTATTTCATACCTTTTAAACCTTTAGCCCCATGCAGCACTGCAGAGGTCACGGGGATTTGGAGAGCTCTCTGTGTGTTGGCCCAGCAGAAGTTTTTTATATCTTCCTAAGTACATCACCAACGCAATCCTACATTATGAGTGCACAGTACTTATTCAAATGATAATGTTACAACATTTAATTGAAACTTCAATAGTCCATGGAACAGGTGCACTTTTGACTTTGGAGTTACTGAGTCTGTGTTTTTGGCTCAGAAACTGACAACAGTATATGTTTACTGCTGCATTCACATCATATCAGAACAAGCGTAGAAAGAGATTTTTGGTGTTACTGCAGTTTAGAGGTCTCATTCAACCAATTGTAGTATGCATTTCTTGGTTTATAATCATTGTAAAAACTCAAGAGATATTGTTCAGTTTTGTGAATGAAGATGATTTAAACATTATTTAAATTAAATCACCCCTGCATGCTGACATACTGTAGTTTACAATATGAACCAATCATTTTTAACTTAAATCACAATTTTTTTATGAGGAAAGAAACAAACACTGAATATTTATATTATATTCATATCACTAGTCAACGGAGAAGTGATGGGGCAGTCGCAGCTGCACGTGATTTCAGATGCTCACTCGGCTTTGCCCTAAAAGGTTAGGAACACTTGCAATTAATCATCCTGTATCTGCACTGCAGCGACTATTGTTTCCAAATTTATCATAATGCCAGACCTTTGCAGGCATCCGTGTCTCACATCATGCCATCCCACAGTAGGAGACATGGGATGTCAGATGTAAATTAGGTGGCACACAGTGACCCCTCGCTGTTCCAGCTTTGGGTAATCCGAGGCGAGGCACGCAAAGGACACTGCCGGACACACTGATCCCGGTGACTTAGGTGCTTAAACACCATTTATGTAATTCATACTATATCCCAATTTGTGGATGCCATTAGTATGTACTTTTGGGTGATTGAATCCGTTTAGAAATGCTGGACATGAGCAGTAGGAGTTGAGCCTGGCATTCATAGGTTCCATTCTCTATACAGCTTAATGGTACTGGTATCCAGCTGCACGTATTAAGCTGTATAGAGAATGGAACCTATTGGCTAAATAGTCAGTCTGCCCAGGTCTGTTGGCTGAACCACTTCTATCCTTTATAGCAGCTTATAATGTGGGATTGTCTGCAACTGGTGTAAAATACAGTAAATCAGTTGGTTGTGTTGTCTTGTGAACACATTTTCTACATTTCTTTCCAGGTCTGTTGCCTCTATTTAAAATAACAACTTACAACAACATAAGATCAGTGCTTTCAAATTAAAATAAATGAATAAAATACTCAGTGGCTGACCATAAACCAATAAAACCCCAGTTTGAGTCCAGCCAAGGACTTTTTTGTACTCGCCTTCTTTCCTCCATTTCCTGTCAACTCAAAATTGTCGACTCTGATTTATCTATCTATTTCTGGATTTTAGTTACAATGCCACTTTATTCACCCCTACTGGCATACAATGTACTTAACCAGCAAGACAAAGTCACAGTGAGATCAAATTTCTTTTATTTTTCTAACAATTTGAATGTTTTTGCTGTCTTTAGGAACAATTTACATGCACTTTTAAATGTATTAATTCAGGGCTCCTAACTAGTGCAACATAACTGTGGTTTAACAGGACATAATCACACTCTAATGCGGAAGTGTTAAGTTGGTTGAGTGACAAGTACGGTAGTCTTTTTTATTATCCATGTATGATCTAGGTTAGCTGATTTGACTCTAAAAGTTTATGGTGAAAATAGAAACAAACTATTGTGCGTATGTGTGTATGTCTCTAAATAAGTTTGTGTACATGTCCACATGAGACTCTGTGTGTATTCATATCTCCACTGTGTCCATAAACTTTCCCCACAGTCCTACTGCCTTTATCAGCATAACGCTGCCTAAACAGCTGCAGCCTTCCAAAAACCCTGGGACAGCTGGTCGTTCACACACACACACACACACACACACACACACACACATTTCCTATCCTCAGCCTCTCTCCAATCTTCTTGTATCTATCCCAGGTGGAATTGGGTTGAACAATGGCATGATGGGAAGGGTGTTGTTTGGTGTGCTTGGTGGATAGTGGAATCCTCCCCAAGGTGACCTCTGAGGGCTGGTGGGGGAAGAGTTGAGGGCTTTGACGGTGTAATAGACTTGTGTCACTCTAGCCAGAGATGCTCAGTGGAGTAATGATATCATCTTGATGCTGGGAGGTAAAAACCACACAACTACAATTTATTTTGGGTGGGTTTTTTTTCCTTCTTATTGCTGGAATTTAAAGTTGACGTTTTGCTGTTTGTGTTTATGGCAATCGTATGACCGTTAGGACCTTATAAGTAAATTGAATTAGATCAAACATTCTTGGGAAGCCATGAAAAAAAAAAAAAATCTTCCCTTCACCAACTCACTAAACATGTTTTTACTGCATGCATTTATTTTCATCAAAAGCTTTTTTGTACAGATTGCACTGTTTTCTTATAAATAGGCTTAAAATAGTGCAATTGTTTTAGCAGGTACATTATTCTGACCACTTTACTATATATATAAAAATTTATTTTTAATGTCATCTGAATAAGATGAGGTGATTAAAGGAGTAAAACCAGATTTCCGTGAAAGGTACAGTACATTTCATGTCTACATTGCTGAATAATGTGTGTGTATAATAGTGTTTTTGTGAAAGAGAAAATCAATTAGAGTAAAAGAGACATCATATTTATACATTTTTTGTACATGTGTGTATGCAGGTGTGTGTATCCACTTCAATAACTGTTCCAAACACAAAGTGAGCCGAGGTACAATTAAAGCAGAAGACTAATTAGCAGATACTAATACCTACTGCCAATGTAACTGTGTGTCAATGAGGCTACGCAGACTCACATGAGATCCAGATCATGCTTTAATTGCCTTAAAATGAACTAACTTTCAAAAAAAAAAAAAACGTATCTTGAACTTTCATATATATTGATCTTAATTATTTCAGCCCCAGAGGTTTAAACACACACACACACACACACACACACACACAAAGTGAAAACAGAAGAGTGTTTCTGCCTCCCCTCCCCTTCTCCGTCTTCTGACAGAGATTTTGCTCTCTTGGTGTGGAGGTGTTCAGAAAAAAAGGAGGAAAGGAAAAATAGCCTGGGGCACCTGGCAGAGGATTTGACCTGTTCCTTTGCAGTCAGAGGCAGAGAGGTAGAAAAAGCACTTTTTCCCACACTAGCCATATTCAGGTTTAAAGATTGGAAAATGAAGTGGTGCCCCTATAGGTGAAAGCCTTCATCTCTCTCAATATGTAGGTGCGTGCAGCGTGAAACAATCCGGACATTGTGCTGACCCGCCCTGTCTGCTCTCAGCTTACACACCCAAAATAAGATAAATAATAATAAAGGTTTCCACGTTTATCAATGGTCCCGGGGCCTGCCACGTCACGTTAATTTACTTTCAGTCTTATGGCATCACAGCTAGTCACGCGATGGTGTGTTAACCCCCTTGATGATGTATTAAGTTGGATGTATAATACGCCTTAATAGATGAAAGTTCACCCATATGAAAACTTTCACTCGGCCTCTCTGTTTGGTCCATTCAGCTCTATTTAATGAAGAGCTTCCAGTTCTCAGGCATGAAAAGATGCAGTATCATTTTAAAAATAATTACATGAATGTGGCTTCATGAAAACACTTTATACTAGCAATGTTTTGAACATAAGGTCCCTGAAACCTTTCTGGGTAAGGGTTAGGGTTATAATTAATCAACAATTCACTGTCCTTTTATAGTACAATATAATTACAAACACAATATATGTCTTCTATTGTGATTTAATATGCCACAGAAATATAATAAACATACTTCTACAAAAGGAGAGTTTTTATGTCAATCACAAAGCTATTTGACAATAACTCATGTTGTCCACAATAGCTCTGGTACCATGGGATAATACTCCAATTCTACCGCATAGCACTGCACAATAACCATATTTCATATTTCTAGGAGAGGGGCACATGGAATCACTGACGCTGTTTTTCCTGCACTATGTTTTCATGGTGGAGTTGTGCCCAATGATGGTTATGATAATTTGATCTGAGAAGACACAGAGATTTGAACTAGCAGAAAGGAGGATGCAAATCCCTCAGTAAATCCCTACACTATATAGCCCCCAGCCTGCCGGGAGAGTTTAATATCTACTGGAATGATTAAACTGAAAAGGTGAAACCACCATTGTAGTAATAAGAAGTAGGGCTGTGCGACAGGGGTTGGAGAGTGGGCTAATAGTTTGCACTGCAACTCTGACCTCCAATGTACACAGACCATCCAGAATACTAATTTCACCAACATATATGCATCTTTTTCCTTTTTTTGATGATTCAAATCCGAATGTCTTTGTCATATGGAACAAACTTTATTTTCTTGGTCTTCAATCATGAACTCCAATAAAATACTGCTTTGTAGTAGGAAATAGACTGCAGCAGTGAAAACAATAAATAGATCAACAGATAAATAGGTAGATACATTAAAAATATATATATTAATCCTTTTGGCAGTTTGTATATTTAAAGAGACACTATATTTAGTATTACTTATTATTCAACAGTTGTTCAATCACCTTAAATTTTTTTTCTTCTCAAAAACACATTTCTATTTTTTGAATAACATGTCTATAATATATTAACTATGTATGTTTTTGGACTGCTTATATACAGTAAGAGAATGTTGTTGTAATTATCAACAAAATGTCATCCAAATAGGTACGCAATGCAATGGTTGCAACACCCAAACAAGGAATGCTCTTAATTTGATTAACAAACTGTCATAAATGCGAGGCCATGATTTGTTCCGCACACAAATTACTGTAATTAAACTTTATCCTGTATGTTGGTGCAGAAAACTGTTCCTTAAATGCCAATCCATAATCAGATCTTGTTACTGACAGTTAAGAAAATGTTCTTGTATCACCAATTTTTTCCTAACTTGAAACTTAATCAAGCTATTTCTAACCACTAATCAAACTCAAATCAACATAACCATAACATTACATATACTATCATCTCACTGTTACGGCTAATATGTTAGGGCTTCCTTTCTCTCATCTGCTGTCAAATTCAAGGCCGTTCCTTCATTTCTTTATTAATTACCCTGACCAAACTGTTAATGTATTATGGTGGAGAGAAAACGGCTTTTAAAGTGCATGAAAGGAGCCCATGCGATTTGCCATGTTTGTTACTAGCTACTATAAACTGATAATGTATGATAACAGATGCTTCGCAATCTCATCCTATTTACAAGTCTGCCCTTCATGCACCAAAGTGTTCCACCAGTCACATGCCACACAGTGTATACTGTAGCACGTCCTGTGTCTTGATTTACAAAATGAGTGGGCTTGCTGTCACCAGCCTCTTCATTTTTCCTGCCAGCAGGGAGATTTACTGGGAGGGCGTAACCTGTTATGCCCAGATCCCATCACCCATGATCAGGCCCCAAAACAGACTGGTAGAATTCACAATTGCAGTGACAAAGAAGCAATCCCTCACTGGCTTCCCAACTGCTAACACCATGCCAGTTGTGTTTGTTTGGAAGCCACAACCAAGCCAGGTACCACTGCCAAATGATAAACCCACCGGTTTCTACAAAGATGGCTGAGTGTTTTCAAGCTATATGCTACTCTTTTGTGCTAAACAATTTTGTGCAAAAATGACCTGGAGATGGATGGCAACAGTTTATGGGGGAAATGTTTATTCTCAGTGAGTTCAGCAGTACTATATACCCTTTCACAATTCAGGTGGTCATTAGATTAATTAATACCATTATACAATTTTGTATCATGTTCATGATGAATTAGTTGAGATGCATTACCAGAAATAATTATATTATATAAGCCTATTTCCATCTATTGAACTTTTTTGCTCACTCAGTGGACTCACTGTGACATTTAAAGAAAACTGTATTTGGGAATTGTCTTTGCGATGATTGGCTTCTGCTTTGGTTGGTCAACAGAATAACATACCCAGCTGACACTCCACACCCCTCATCCAAATGTCTATTAATAGTATTAATAAGTGTGGACCTTATAAAACCCATGAGGTTTTCAACAGAACCAAATCTGATAGTGCTGCTGGGTCATGGAAGGATTAAAAGAACTCAATTCCTTTGTAAGTAAATTTAGTACTCTTTTAAAACCCTGCCCCATTAAAATTCTAGTAATAGTATACCCATAATATAACAGTACCTGCTAAGAATCCTTGGAGTAAAAAATGACCTTCTAACACTGGTAGTCAGAAAAAGTAATTGCTAATTAACAATTACTTTTTAAAGCATTCTCAAAACTATATGGAACTATTTTATTTTATTTTTACATATAAATGGCTCAATGTTTTGATAAGCACTTAGATTAATGACTGTATAACAAATCACAGTGATTGTTTTCTTTCCTTATATATAATCTGTGTCCCTACTTAATTGAAGCTCATATTTTGTTTCTACGTGTTCAATGGTTGAGTGTAAACATTATTGATCCAGTGACAATTGTTTAAGCAGTAATGAAATACACTTTGTTTATAGTAAATTGACCTCAGTATTACAACATTACATTATAAAGTTTAACTAAAGAGGCATATAAGTTATGCCAAGAGGGTCTTGCCCTGCAAATATGTGATGCAGATGGTAAAACAGAATAGAAAGGAAGAAAAATATGTCATAATTTTGATTAAAAAAAACTCTGTCAAGATCTGAAATTAATTAAGTGTCTTTTTTTTTCTACAGTAAACAACCCCCTTCCCGTATGACAATCACAATTACCCACAGTAATTGTGGGATAACAGTAGGATAATAAAGGAGTGCAGTTGGTCAGCACACCACCAGTTCCAACTGAGACATGTAAGTAGGGTTAATGTACTGTCTATTACTCAATTCATGCTTTTGTATCTAAAGTACCATTGTTACATTTATACCTCCCCTCCAAACACACCTGCACGCTAACCTGTAACACAGAATAAAAACGCATTTTTATCTTTTTGTATTATCCTGCTAAACAGTATCCAGGCACAAAAGCAACCAACTTGCAGGGTAAATGCGACGACTCGTACAGGCCCCATACACAGTAATTCTGCTCTAGCCCCTTTAGTCTCTGCTGGCTAAATCCTCTGTTAGAGATAGAGGCTGGGTTTGATCCCCTGCAGGATCTCAGTTTATCTCTCTTGCAAATCTGCTGCCAGATGACAGGGTTAGCTTTGTGGACTGTGGCTGCCCACGCTCTCTTAAAGATCGACACAATGTCTGGTGCCACAGTGTTTCTGCTGTTTTACTATTCTGGTGCAATGGACTTATATGAGGTTCAAAAGCCATCTATGTCTTAAAAATGCAGTTTATGTATGTTCATGTTTTTTCACACCAAATTCATGTTGATGAATAAAATCAATACCTGTTTAACATTCAATATTTCAAATTCTTTAATTATACTCGCTGAATTGTTGATGTATTTTGGCAAGTTACTCTTGCAAAGTTTGTAGTTTTAAAAAAAAAACTGTGTTTATTTTGTGGTGATTTTTGGCCCATTTTGAAATTATGTGTACTTTTGGAATACAACTCTTTGTTTCTCAACTTTCTCAGTAACATAAATTCATATTTATGATATATGTACAAAATACAGAATAATAAGAAGAGTTGAACGTGGTTTTAGATTTTACATTATCTGTAAATTCAAAAGAAAAAGAAATTGTATTTTGCTTACCGACACAACCATGGCCTGTACAGTACTCTGTGTGCTACACATGCCTAAGAACACGCGCATGTCTTGTGTGATTGTTTCATCATTTCATCAGCACTGTGCAACCAGCTGCTGTTGCTGCTTGCTCATTAAACATTTGTAGAGTCAATACAAATTCCACCAAGGCTCCCTTCCTCAGGGCAAACACTGGAAAATACAGTATGTAAACGGTGCCACACTCATCATTCACCTCTGCAGAAAATAGAGCTATCTTCCCACCCTACTGTATCAATAACTGAGGGGTCCCGAAGCAAACCTCCGCAATTCATTACGAGTCTGTGTCGCCTGCAGCAGATGAGAAGGTTTGCTGCTGTTGACAGCTCGTCTCTCTGCAGAGAATCACTGATTATTGTTAAATGTCAACGTGAAATATCAAATCAGCACTTGAGAGTACTTCTGCCGGAGTAAGTTTTACACATGAACTTTCTTAAAAACTAATTATCTAGGAAAACATTGGTTAGCATGCCTAGTCTTTTGATGTTTTACATTCATTAAGACACATTAACATCAGGGAAGCTTCTTGTACAGTTCCAGTCTTACTGTTGCACAATCAAGAGAAGAAATATGTTTCTCTTTTGCCCACAGGAACTTGACCCTTTTAATTCACCGGCTTTCTTCGCTGACATTTCAGGGTCATGCATCTTCCCTAAAATGTTACCTACGGTAATTTACCCGAGGTGTCATATGACAAGGTGCGTTATTTAAAGAATTTTATGAGGTTTTTGGTACAAAAAGCATTCTGTCAACTACAATTACAAATTGGGCCTGAAACCGAAAAGAGTATCTGAGCTTTATTACTTAAGACAAAAAAAAGTTCACTCGGTTTGCCTAATCATTTTCTTGTGTCGGGTATGAACAATAATCTGCCCACATGATAGAAAGAACAGACTTAAAACAAGCACTGAGCAAAAACTCCACCCACTGAGAGGATTGAGTAACTTTTAAGAATGTTTTTCTGGCATTTTAGGCTATTGGGATGGTTGAAAGCAGATAATTAAACAGTTGAAGGAGGACAGGACAGAAAACATAAGGAGAGAAAGAAGGGAATGACTTGTGGCAAATGTGTCTGGCCAGAATCAAACCAGGGAATTTATAGTTACATGGCATGCTTCTTTGACCACGGCTGCACCAGGACACCCAACCAATGTTAAAGGTTTTGCCACCCTTGAATCAAACATGATTTGTAATTATGATTATGCGTGCAGTTTAATAATGTTCAGATATTTATAATATTTATTTCTGTCATTGCCTTGTCTTGATGGGTTTGAGTGAAATACTCATACATTTCTTTATCATCATCATCAAAATCAATTACTGTTTGTAAAGGTCCCATTAAGTGCTAAATTCACACTCAAGCACCAGTTAGAGGTGACATAATGTCGTTGAGCAAGTCCGAAAATAATTATGGTGTCATACTGTGATATGCTCCGTACACATTAAGACACACAAGCATGCATAAATCTGTTTTGTGTGTGTGTGATTTTATAGGTCTAAGCAAGTGCATGTTTTAATGGCTGGGGACAAAATGGGGCTGAAAAGCTAGCAGATAAAATGTTTGAATTGTTGAAAATGTTTTATTTAAGGTTACATTTCTCTATATTTTGTATAGTCAAGCAGAACATTAACTAAATGTCACACAGGTCAATCATTGTACCTCAGGGAACAGGGGCAAGGGGCAAAAATCCAGAGAGACAGATTGTTAAGCTGCTGTCATGTTTCTAAGAGCTATTTTGTAAGTTTTAAAGTGTTAGGACTTGTTAGGTCAAAAATTCTAGTTTGCAAAACTAGATTTTTCACACCATCATAGATTTTGCTATAATACTTGACTTTAAGACTCAAGTTGCCCTGTAAGCAGTGTTTCTTTCAGTATCCTGCACCCAAGCAAAGGATATTATGCACTGTGCTATAAAAGTTCTGTATATTTGACTGATGGTATATGGAAACCGACCTCTTGGACCACATGGTATGAGCATCTACTAACCTCAGCGTAGACTGAAAAAAGGCTGCAGAGACTCTATTGACTGCTGTAGTGAGTAATATGGCTACTAGCATGCCACCCCCGCACTGAGAATGTGAGAATAGCTTGTTAGGAGCAAAAGTACTCTGGGGCCTGCTTATCAAACACCTTCCTGTGATCCCAGCTAGCTAGGCCCTCGTGGTTCATTGTGTGAGTAAGGCATTGCAGGAGACAATGTAACTCTGTGCCACCACCACAATAGCCCTGGAATCTTGTGAAACAGTGTCTAATAGTAAAACTTGTAAGGAAATGTAAGGAACATTACTGCTTTTCAAAATCCATGGGAAATACGAATATATAAAATGTTTGTGAACAATAGTGATCTGCAGTCAAATAAAGGGAAAACAGCTGGAACTGAGCATTAATGTCTTACTGTAGTTCAGACAAAAAGATCTTCAAGAAGAAGACCAAAAATTTAAGAAAAAATAACATAATAATGTAATTTGTTAAACAGAGATTATCAGCCCAACCTAGTGAAGGTAAGTATTGCACATTCACATGTCATATAAGTTACCGTTCTAACTGAAATAACGTGCTTCAACCAGCTAATGTTCACATGGATAAAGTGTGCAAACACCAAAAGTTAGTTTTCTTTCCCCCCCTCATGGCTGACCTCGAATTTCCTATGTCGCAGACACTTTAAAATCCAGTTTGTTTATGGGCCTTTCAAAAGACAACAATCTCACCTTTCCGTGGTGTAAATAGTTGTGGGCCTGAATTACAACAACAGATGCAAAACATTTGTGTATATTTGGTCAGATGTTTGGTATTTATTGCTTTTATTACATATATATCACAAGGTATCTAAGGCAGATTTTTTTAAAAAGCAACATTTTATTGTCAAGGACTTAACCTCTCTCATCAGTTGAAACAAGATATAACAGATAAGGCAGCAATGTAACCTTAACATGAACTTTGTATGAATGTATGACCCTGAGTGGTATGATCTTCCTCTGGTGTAAGACTAAATTAGACCAATGTGTGGCAAAAATATTGAAAGAATTAACATTTATTGAACGTATCTGTCCAGAATCTTAGTTTGCTTTTGATCTTATCACAAATTTCATTAGGGAAACTTGATCAAATTTACAACAGAGGAAATGTGCAGTGCTGGCATCTCACAAATACAAAAAAAAACATCTCTCTTGAAATTGTTTTCCTACCTATTTAGTTGCCTAGGAGGTGAAGTTTACAAGAAGTGTGGCGCACAGAGCGAGGTGCCAGACAGTCAACACTCGACTCCACTAAACAAAAGTAAACACAAAGTCCAAAGATAGCTGATGGCTGTCAGTCAAACCCATCCCCAGCTGCCTTCGCCTGTCAGCCGTCACTCTTTTCCCATGGTTCCTCTGGGCTGGAGTATCCTTATCCGTGTTTTTAGACAAACAGATCAGATTCCTCTTCAAACAGGCCGCTGCCGTCCCTTTTGATAACAATGTAATAATTCAAAACAAATGATTTAGCTCTTTGATGAGAGAAATTTTATGGGTGACGAAGACTCACCCTCACACTGACATCTGTTTGATTTTATCTTCTTGAACTTTATACTCTGCTGGAAAATTTACTGGCTGAGACCAGAGCAGTGTGTTAAAGCCAAACTAATAGAGGGGCAAAGACAACTGAGACACTGGGCAGCTACAGCTCGCCTTAACCCTCAAAGCCTGTAACATATAGTGCACTTATGCTGCACTACAACACTGTCAAGCATGTAAGGAATATCACATTTTCAGTGTGCTGTCATGACATTTTTGCAAAATGAGCACATTTCGTGGTCCAACATGCAACTTACACAGTGTGGTGTGGAAACTTGAAATCTCCGGTGCACATACACTGAGAATGGACTTTTCAGGGAAGTAGGAGACAAATTGTGTCCACTACTTGCAATTTAGGCATTCTCCAATGAGAGAAAGGGAGTAGATGTCATTTTTTGAATTTCTAACAAGGTAATAGAAAAAAACAAATCAGGCAGAAATTGTTAATCAAAGAAGAAGCTTTTCATGCTTTACATTACATTACATTTAGGCATTTAGCAGACACTTTTATCCAAAGCAACTTTCAAATAAGAGCTTTACATAAAGTGCATAGAACCATGATACTATATAACCATGCACCCTAAAACATATCTGAAAGGGATTTTCAATGATGACAATAGCAATAACTTAATCAAAGTTAAGAGCAAAAGTTAGTTCCATACTTAGGTCATGTGATGACCACTGAGCTATCTCCTAAGGAAGACCGTGAGATGTTTACAGGAACATGTGTGAATCAACAGCACCATGAAACCAAAACCTGGTCATCTTAATTCTTAATATCAGCGCTACCTTCTCATGCTTCTCTATATTTCTTTCTTTGACGAGGGCCCGGGGGGTGGGGGGCTGCCTCTGCTCTAGACTCTGGCCGTGGTTAGAGATGTATGCTAAAGCCATGGTCAGGCCCCAGAGATTTCCAGCCTCTTAGATGCCTATAACTCATCCCTAGCCCTGCTTCTGAAGGGAGATTTTCCCCCTCAATCCCAGGCCTGAAATATCCTTTCAAAGGCCGCAGACTGGAGACAGATATGTAGGTGTTTTAGATAAGGTAGGAATTGCATTAAAGGATTTTTCCGTTTTAAAGCTGTTGCCGTCTTTTTTTGCCCTTTCCCATAGACTTGAGAAGAATAGTTGAGAAAGGATGGGAAGAGGGGTAAGAGATGTACTTTGGGACGGACTAGTCCATACATTTGTGGTCAGTTCACAGCTCATAAAAGACTAGCGCTAACCTCAGTAAAAACTGAATAATGTACAGTGGCTAGAGACAGCGCAGAACCTTTTTAAAGAATACTAAAGTTATTGACCCAAGTTTGGAGGAAAAGCCTCCCATCTCATTGATCTCTTCACCAGCATAATTACAGGGCAGTGGGATGAATCTTCATGTGGAAGAAAATAAAAAATTCAGAGTGATGAATTTTCAGAGTGATGAGGATTCTTGCCAAATGCAACTGTTAAATTAAAAGCTCTTTTCCAAAACCTCAGAATGGGATAATTTTGTTTTGCGAAGTACAGTGTGGCCAAAAAGAGACTCTGTTGACTTTTAAAGAGTCTCACCCAGGCTGCGGCGTGTGAAAGTGAAAAGTCAGTTTAAACAGCAGGTCTGTTAAGGCCCTAGTATGTATATGGGTATGCCCACTGAACTCCCAACTTCTTCACTCCATGCTTCTCTGTTTTATAAGGAGTTATGCTTCGCTATGGCATCTACTTTAAAACTTTATAATTATGTGGCCTCCTTTTTCCTCCAGCCGACTGTGTTTATGTTTGCCAGCTTAACGTGCACACGGTCCAGTCCACACACACGACTCTGCTGCAGTGTTTGTTGGACTGGGCTACAGAGAGATTAGTCGCCTCGTTCCCTCTGGTGCCCCGGCATAATGTTTTTCACCCAAAGGGCTTGGCTGCTCATTTTCCAATAGGACCTTGGAGTAGGAAATTTGCCCTTATTTTGAAATTAGTTAATATATATTCCCCGCAAAGCATACTGAAATGTAATAAAAAAAAATGTAAATTCTACTATCATACTTTACTTCATATTTTATTCGCTACCATATACATTATCCCTACATTTATTTTTACTTAATCTGAAATATTTAACATACAGTTATAAATTGAATGGAGAATAATAGTAAAGTATGACATAAATCATGTAAAATATATATTTTTTGGTATTACAAGATTAAATGAAGTTTAGATTTTTAACACACTGTAAAATATGGGGTCCGCAACCATTTGTCTCAAAGCTTAAACAGACATAAAAAGAAAACAATGAAGGCAAGTTTGTTTCATGAAGAGAAATATCCATAAAGTATTTTACTTTAATGTGCTGTAAATGTACCAGTGGTTATGACACAAAAACATCCAGTCATAAATCAAAGTATTTGAAACGCTGCTGAACCAAGCCTAGATATTTGTTGAAATAATATATCACATATCTCATATTGAGAAAATTACAGACAAGCACACTCAGTCTAGGGAAGGGCGCTAGACTAGACAGGGACTACTAGGACCCACATGGTCAAAAACCCACACATCAGTGGATTCGTAGCAGCATGAGAGAGAAAAATAAGAAAGACAGACAACGAGTAGGGAAACTTTCTGAAAACCTGCTTGTGGCGGAACTCGAGGCAGGAAAGACCTAAATTTGCACGCAGCAAAGCTACAGATTAACTTCTGTATGGTTTTGGTTATGAGGCAAAGAGTGTAGTCTTCCTTTTGTCTTCATTACATCTTCATTTAGAATTTGCAAACCAGGACGACTGTTTTAAAGATCTTTACGGTAAGACTGGCTTCATTTCTATTCTTTGACACTCTATTGTGTTGTTTTTTCTATTCCGGCACAGCTCATTGGCTCATTTGTTGTTTGGTAGTGTACATTTTACTTATTGAGCAGTGGAGTTTTGTACAGCCTAGGCAGAGATTAAGACAAATTCTGATAAGGACTGGAAGTTGACTCTCAGCATTAAGGAGGATTAATGTTTAGCTCTGTGTGGCAGGGGCCTTCTCAGTGGCTGTGTTTACGCAGTGTTGCAGACCCCGCATTAATCCGAAATTAGTATAAAAGATCAGCTGTGGCCACTGAGGCGAACCTTCACAGGGCTTAGGCCAGTAATCAAGTCTCACTTTGGGACAATGAGCGCCTGGAAGGTCAATGAGAGGCCTGGGTTGAAGGGACGAGGAGATTGAGGTGGGGGTGGGAGAGTGGTGAGGGACTTTTTGTGACCACATGGTTTAATTTAGGTGAGATCCACACACACACGGTTTTCCGCCATACCATGTGCCTTCTACTCTTTTTGTTGGGTGTTCATGATTATGATTTATTTTTGTTACAGCTGCAGAGGACATAAGTGTTTATAATTTAACACTAAAAGACATTTCTTCCTTTTTCTTAAAGCTCGTCTGAAATCGTATACATGTATTTGATGTCACACAAGTTTACATTTCAGCGCACTAAGTATTAGCTCTGTCACATAATTATAATGTGTGCTGAGGGATTATAACAATAAATAGTATAAGACTATCTAGCTGCTTGTAGCGTAGAACAACATCTCTTGTTCCAACGTAAACCAACATTGAGCAGAGCTGGTAGGAGAATCACAGGAGATGTCTCGGCTCCACGCAGGACCGTCTTTTTCAGGAAAGTAACACTGTGTCAAATTGAAAACAAGCAGTATAAAAATCAACAGTAAATTTTCCACTGCCAAACTAGTGCTGGATGGTGACATACAAGAGGCAGCACCACTGAATTTAGTTAGGAAAATAAAATAAAGGAAATATAGCTCTGCATAAACCACAGCCCTTGGATGATGAATACTCACAAAACTGTTGATATCTGCATTATTTAGAATTTTTAAACCACTCATACTGCAAGCAGCCACATTCAAACCTGTTTCCAAAAAGGAGACAATTTTATTGACATTTTAAATAAGGCTCACCATACAGTATATGTAGCTTTATACTGTGGCCAAGGGGGTGTCTCTGCTGCTGCAAAAAGGGTCGGAGGAACTTGCCCTTGTAAATACTTTCCAAACTACATCTATAAAGTTCTTAAATTATTTATTTATAGAGATTTTATAGTGCCTGGGCAAATTACAGTGCCCTTGAAAAAGAAACAGAAAATCATCTCCTCAATCAACTATTCTTGGCACGTGCCAAACTTCATCCTGCGCTAACTTTTCCACAGTAGTCCCACCATGTCTGTCTTTTGTGCACACATGTTAACAACAGACAAACTACAAATGAAAGGGTAACAGCACAAAAAACACAACAGCAACACAGCCAAATTATAATTTAGGGCATTTGCACCACATTGTGGTGGAAGCAGCTCTCTTCAAGTGCCAACAGGGTACCAGCAAACCCCCACCCCAACCACCCACTGCTCCTGCTAAGATTAGACAAATTAAACACTATTATTCACGTCACTCCCGCAGCTGGCCTTTTAAGTGGTTCTACGTTAACTATCATAATGGTTTGCTTTGAAAGCCACAGTCTTCTCCTTAATTTACAATATGAAAAAGCACTTTTGGCCAAGTCTTGGGGGGTTTTCTTCTCTTCTGCCTCATGTTGCAGAGAAAAAGTAGGTTTTCTATATACTGCAGTTTCTAGTATGCCTGAATTTTTTTTATATTTTATTTTCATATCTATATTTAAACAGCATGCAACAAGTCTAAAGAAGTATATTGTCAGGACTTAGGTTGCTGAATTTAAAACCTGATTACTTTTAGATTTTGTGTTTGCCATAGCAGGGAATATTTATTTCCAAATGGTAACATTTGTATAGTATGTTTGGTTAAATGTCAGCCAGGACTCTTCAGCTTGAATAAATCATTACTATACACGATTTTATCATTTACAAGAAGGCATTCCTGAGTTTGTGTCCTTTCGGAGTGAAGACTATAGTAGCTCTGCCAGACTCTCACATCTGTCCATACGTTTTTAATGTAGTCTCCTGTTGGAAAAAAAACGTTTAATTTTCCCTGTTGTATCCCCATAGCCTGGTAATGGATGTGGTATTGGTTGGGGGCCCGTGGACTGAAGATGGCCGGTGATGGATAACCTAGTTTTAAACCCATCATCACCGTACAGCATGTGCCTTGTATCTGTAGTAAAATACCCCCCACCCACACTGAGCATGCTCCAGATACGGATTTAGGGAAGTGACAGTAAGTGACGTCCTGTTAACTGCATTACATTTTAAACCTCATTGCTGCCACAAACTCATAACAGATAACTCGGTTATCAAACCACATTGTTATGGGATGGACAACACAATGGAAACACCACATAAACAAGAACTTTAGCTTTATTTAAACTGAGGTACAATTGCAGAAGCAGGTATAAAGGCCAAATACATGCCACATTATTATTGATATTTATATGAACAACAAAAGCCTAATTTCCACTGCATGGCACGACTCGACTCGACTTGACTCAACTCGCTTTTGGTACCAGGTACATTTCTTGTTTTCGGTCTCCATTGCAGATAGTAGCCCCTTAACATAGGCTGGATTATTAGTTTATTGTCATTGTGATGTTGCATGAAAGTCCCGTTACATCATCTTCTGCATGACACAAATCTACACTCTCACTGGAT
Organism: Nannoperca australis; assembly: GCA_036023655.1. NCBI lineage: Eukaryota > Metazoa > Chordata > Actinopteri > Centrarchiformes > Percichthyidae > Nannoperca > Nannoperca australis. The sequence goes on from JAVQJD010105224.1 coordinate 20,668, forward strand.
CCTTTCATTGGCAGCCAAACAGAGGAACGCCTGCACTTTGTCAATTGACCACTGCGTTGGTTTGTGGGCTGCCATGGCAGGGTTTGTGCAGGATGTCCTGTGTTGCGCAAGTAACGATTTTAGTGACGATTCTCTCTGACCAATCAGTGGTCTGCTGTGTTTTAACTCGAGCATTCGAACATCATCACCTAAAAGGATCAGTGGTCAAATGTCACAGCTCACCAATAGGGATAGTTGATTTTTATAGAATTGCTGCTAAACATCCCCAAAAAAGGTTGTCTTCTATGGTGGGATTTGAAATCATGAGTATTTAAAGGTCCACTCCACCATTTTAACAGATGAAGTTCAGTTGACACTTAGCTTTTAGAAACAGTTTTATAATGGCTCTGTGGCTCTGGAGGGAGTCTGAGAAAATAACCCAGATGATGTCATCAAGGTTATGTTGGCAGGATTGAGATTTGAAGCTTGAAAAGAAGGCATTTAGGAGGCAGGGAGGGTCTAATGAATGACGCTATTAAGTTGTATAATTGGAAATCTAGGATCTGGTGTTTTTGAGGCCTGACCCATACTGTACTAGAGGCTACAAGTCAAGATATCTCGGCTTCTGTTGCTTCAGTTTTTTACAATATGTTTTTGAAATGTCTCTTGTGAATCTCCTAATGTTATGAAAGTGCAATACAAACTTGCTGGATTAGCCCTTTAAGTATATTGCACCAAACAGAGCAAGGAGAAGTAAGAAGCACTTGCCTGATCTATGTTGTGTTATAATTCACACTATTTTCTGCATACCAACTGGCTTCTATCCTCAATATCTACTGCCAAAATTTAAACATGGTGATGGATCTGTGTTGGTAATGGCAGCCATTTTTGGAACGAACCATACAAGGTCTTTACAGGAGTAAAAGAACATCTAGAATCCCACTGCACATAGATCAGGACTTTTATGACATCATGGGCCACAATCGGGTAGTGTTTAAGTGTTTCTATGATAATGGTCACATCTGGCAAGGCTTTCTTACAAATGTTAGACCATAACTAAATAATACTAAAAACAAATTCAGCTGTGTAGGTTGGTGTTCTTTCTGAAATTTGAGTTGAATCAGTATGACCATAAAACACAGATTTCTGTTACAGGATCACACTGTTATGACTCGAGTCTGTGTGTTCTCTCCAACAACCAACTTTTGGAAAACGTATCCACAGTTTAAGCCAGATTCTGGTGTCATAACCAACAGTATCACTGCAGGAGCCAGCGAAGCAGAGAATCACAGCCAGCTTCCACTCGTCTGTTCCTAACATTATTACCTTCGAAGAGTCTTGCATATCAACTTAAAATCCAGCACCAGGGAGCTGCACATAACTTAGTCACGGAGGGGGAAAAAAGGAAGAGTTCTCCTGCAGGTTGAGATAGGTTGATTGTATGTCTATAAAAACAGTGACAGAAAAACTCATGTCTGAGTGAAACACAATCACTTTGTCTACAAGCTGCGTACTTGAGCTCCAGCTCACTAAAACACCCTGTAGTTTGAGTTTCAGATGGATTATTACTCCAATGCGAGTGTCCTCAGCAGAGAAGTGATTATTATTGCACTTGCAGGGCATTTACTGTATGCAGTGTCTGTAGAATGGAATGAGAACATTTCACTTTTAAATGCAGTTTCTCTTTATTCCACTACTTTTAGAGCATTTAAGATACACACATAATACATTAAGACTTATCCTATCAAGTTTCTGGATATTTCTGGGGAAAAACCTAAACAGAAGAGTTTTTCTTTCATAAGCACAGAGGAATTGTGGTTTGCATTAATCATTTCTAAATTATGAATTAGTCTTGTGAACTGTCTTTTTTGTTGGTGGGAGCCGCAGCGCCGCAGGAGGTAATTAGTCCAAGCAGGGTTAAAGCTGTGGCACACAATTTGAAAACAGCTGTCCGACTCACCATACAGCATGAATCTGTTTGTCCCTGAGTATCTCGCGGAGCTGCAGGCGGCTGGTTCTCATCCTCACTGTGATGATTTATGCCTGACACATCTTAGTACAGTAAAAAGAGGCAGCATACAAAAAAAAGAGAAGAAAAAAAAGATGCTCTTCATATTCACATGTTTTGCATTTCTGCCTGCATGGGCGAAGATGACATTTTATTTCTTACCCTGAGTCATCTCAAAGGGGCTAATTCAATTTGCACTCCAACTGTTTCTAATCCTCTCTCCCTTTTCAATGTTTCACTCCATCGTTTGAATACCAGGACATTTGATGTTTGATTTTCTTTTAATGGCAAACTTGGGGCATTTCGACACAGCTGTTTGTAAAGAGTGAGAAGAAAAAAGTTTGTCAAACGTATCCAAATTTCTGTAATTGTTTGGTGGAGTTCTGTACCTCCAGCGGGGAGATATTTGCTCTGTATTGTATAGTTTATCAGGCTTAACTGTTCAAATGTTTCTTTGGTTAGTTGGGACGGTTCACAAACCACATTGATTACTCTTTAGGAGGTTGATTGTTCAAGTCTGTGGAAGTAGTGGAGGGTTTTATTAAAAGCATGTACATGTGACCAAAACCTACAAAACTCAATTGAATATGTGGTTTGGTCCTGTACAGTTCAGTTTGTCTTGCAGTTAAATAAGAAAATCAATACCACTGTTCACTAAGTAGCCTATGTAGTGGGAGGTGATTAGCATAGGCTATTTACAGCAGGTAACTATCAATAAAACCACAAACATAACATTTATTTTTGCATTCAGATTTAACATATATACAAATATCTGAATCACACAATTCCCATAATGCAACTCTATACTGTCTTTTCAAAACTTTCAAACTTTTGTAACTGAGGTCCCCTTTAAAAATGTGTAGCCAATAATCTAAGCCCTAATGACACCATCATCAAATGTTATATACTCTCAGACTTGGCAAAGCCTCTCCAGAAATTATACAACAGATTTCAGAGGCTGAGTAATATTACAAATGATCAGTAAACTGAATGTGTAAATCATATCTGTTATTTTTAAGGCCTGCTAGTAATGCCAACATTACTTTTGCAACAAGGCCTCCCATCAGCGACAGCTAGAATAACTACAGTATTGCTGCCTGCGCTTCTATATTTAAATGTTGTGGTCATGCTTGATGCATTGTGAGCACAGAGAGGCACTCGTCATGCCAGGCTACAGTATCAAACAACTGGCAGTGACTGCTGCCATGAGAGTTTCTCAACACTGGCCGCAGCTTGCTTACACTGCGCCCGCCATTAACAGCCCTCGCGAGGTAATCCTCACCCACTTATGTGAAGCGCGTGACACTAATTTTCTGATCCACTCGTCAAATTAGCCAGTGGATTTCAAAATAGGGCATCAACTTTTACTACTTTATTGCCCTGTTTTGTTGAGAATATACAAAATGGGTTCTGTGCCTTGTGGTGTGATTTTTGAAATAGGAAATACTACAAACTAAATGTAATATTTGTATTTTTCTTGTGGACAGTGTTGATTTACAAACTTGTTTTAATCATCTGGTGACTTTTGAGGGTTGTGGTGATCCCCTTTTCAGCAAATGGCCATTTTGTAAAGCTGTAAAGGTTGTGATAGCAGCTGTGTAGTGACTTTAGTATCTGAAGTCAACATTAGCATTTGGCATTTAACTCTAGGTCACATCAGTAGGCCGCAAACGTGAAAGTAAGAAGGGAAATACTGTACATTTCTGAAGTTGTTGAGTTGTCTCTAAGGAAAATACTCTCATCTGCAGTGTGTAAATAAATGACAAAAATATCTGAGTTTCCAACCTCAGCCAAGAAACATAACACTAGACATAATAGCAGAGATAAACGGAGAGTTCTGGCCAACAGGTTATGGGAGAAGTTTCTCTTTACCAGCCCTGCACACCATGTTCCTGCACTGCATTTCTGTCCATTAACACATCCACTGTGTATGCACTCAATTTGAGAGCGTAATAAGAGGTTGATGAGTCTTGCAGCCGTTCCCCTTGCAGCCGGCAGAGATCCTGTAGGAGGGAAAATTTGTCTAACTAAAATCACCCCAACAGGGGGGAGCTCTTAGGTCAGCAGCCCTTAGAGTTGAGGCAAGCAGACACTCCTATGAGTTTGTGATGAAAACAGTGTGATCCATCATCGCCGGCACATTCGTCTGTTAAGGGACTGTAAGCATGCTGGGAGCTCCCACGGGCCTTCACTTGATCACAGTTAAGCTGAGCTACATGGGGCACCAAAGCTATCACTCATTATGAAAATGGAGGGAAACTGAGATAAGCTTCCACATTAAATAATTAAAGTAGATTATCATACTGGTTAAAGTAGACATGAAGCAAAAAGTTAAATAGATCCCTTCGTTTTTTATATTTTTACAAGCGCTTGTATGCATGTTTTCCCTGGCTTGGCAATGCGGTTGCAATCAATATGAATTAGCATATTTTCTGATATCACTACATATCATGGCACATGTATGCAATATCAATACTAATAACAAATTTGCAATTGCACCGTGGCAAACTATGAAAGACATTACTGTACAATTTTCTTGACCCACAACTGTAGATGATAAAGCACATTTGAGTGTTCCACTTCAGGCCAGGCATTAATAAGTCGTTGTATTTTTATACACAGAGGAAAATCCCAGTAAAAGGTCAACTAATAAATCCTTTATGTGCTGTATTTAAAATAATCATCCAAGATCTTTTTCCCTCGAATCCTCTTTCAACCAAAAGCTATTCTTAAACAGCAGTACCACCTTGTCTTACACCAGTGCTAATGTGACCCCCCACTTGCCCTACTAGCATGAAGGAAGCAACATCCCTAAGTCTTGCAGCCAAGACAAGTCTGGCTCTGATTACCATGGGAGCTACTGCCTCTGCCTGTGAAAAATGCTGCTGGTTTAAAATAAATGTTATTGTTTGTCACAGGAAACCAATCTGATTACTGTTTCTTCTCTCATGTGCACACTTAACGCCGCGCACCGGGCTGTATTTACGCATGTGGTTTTCATTCTGCCTCCCCAGCGAGGGGGAAACGGACACCTCGCGTTTTCATCTTTATTAAGTCACACTTTGGGGAAGGTTAAAATGGGGGCTGTTTACTCAAAGTATTTGGCAATCTCTGGAAGACAATCTGTCTGTCCACATCAAACAATAGATTGAGTTTCCCTGCAGCAGCAGCAGTGTCTCAGAAATGGGCAGGGGAGAGGGAAAAGGACGACTCCTCTGATAGTCATGACGTCTGTGTTTTCTCAACCTGACAGCGAAAGTGAGGAGTTGTTAAAGTGGTGTTTAAAGCTATTTTGTGTTCAGCAGGAATTAGCCATTATGATGGTATCATTTCACATTAGCTGTGTGTATTGTTACGGCAGAATTGTGTATGTGCATGTTTGATGTGTGTGACTCTTTCTTCAAATGTAGCATAGCAGATTGAAAATAGCACGTGAGGAGCCTTCTACCTCTTTGACACTGTGCCTTGTACCTCTCTTTCTGTCTTTCTCCTTTCCCTCTGTTTCTGAGCGTATCCCTCTAGGGATTAATGAAACACACACACACCACCCCAAAAGCAGTGCAAAGAAGAAGAAAAAAGAGTGCCAGTAAAAAACAGAATAAAAGGCTTAAAAGGCATCTGGGAGGAAAGCTGAGAAACCCGTCAGCAGGGTCTGCCAAGGCTTAGAAGTCTGACTGTTTGTTTTGCTTCATATGTCGACGCTCTTTTTCTCCCAGTGTGGTTCTGTCCCGCCGTGATTCTCTGCCAGGCTTCTTCTCATAAACTTTACCTCCATGTGACACCTCTATTTGACACCGAGCAAACCCACCCACCAACACCCACCTCTGTGGGTAATAAGAAAGGCAATATGTAAATGTTGTGAAAGGAGCCAATTAGGAAATGTATCTTGTTTGAAAGGGCTGGTAATTGTTTAATTCCAAAAACATGTTTTTTGACTCCCTGGTAATGTGTCACATGTGAGGCTGTGGCTTCCTGGAGAGAGGGGCTGGGCGGGCGGTGAAAGGAGGAGGAGGGATTTGAACGTGCTTGGTGGCAAACATTTGTTTATGTTTTCCTCCTGGTGCATCATTTCAAAGGGCAGCATGCATGTCCCATTGTGGGCTTCACATCTCCCACCAATTGGAAACACATTGCAGAGCACTCTGTATGGTAAAATGTCAAACCGGCAGTCATGTCATGTATGAGAGAGAGAGAGAGCATTATGCCCTTTTTTAAAGAAACAATAACTTACATTTAACATTTAATTACGGAGACATCAGTTCATTTGGTTTCACTTAAATCCAGAAGTCCCTCCTGATGTGCAGATATAGATTGTTTTCCAGGAGTCCCCCACTCCCAGTGAGGGCAGTAAGCTGCTGTGTGTGTGGATGTGTGTTGTAGTGTGTGTATTCAAATGTGTCTTTTAAATAAACTCATTTAAGGTTTTTGAGATACCCGCCCCCCCATATTTCACTCATTTTAGAGATAGGGAGAAATAAATGACTGAAAAAGGGAAAAAAAGTGTGTATAAGTGAATGAAGGAGGCCATAAAGCACATGTGTTTCCTGCTCCTCTTTTTTTCCACTTCCATAGTGCTAAGCCTGAGCACATGGTTAACAAGACTTTGCCTTTTAATTGCTCCCATCACAAAACCGACACATGCTACCAGAGAGATGTCCTTGAATAGACCACCAACCCCAAAACCTGGAAGAAACTTTTAATGTTTTACTTTTGTAATTTCCTCATAAGGAGCCCCCATGACCAGTTTAACATTCCATTTAACAAACATGAAAATCACTGATTGAAATGTATAAATAAAAAAATAAAGAAATGTGAATCTGTCTTTTTGACATCATTTGTTAACGTGTCTTCCCTCTCCTCTAAATTGAAAGCTGTTAGATTTAAAACATTTTTAAATTAAATTAGGATTTTTGCAGATGTCACACTCACAGGGAATTACATTTATCCAAGTCCTAAAAAATGGGCATGGACAAGGGTTTTATTGAACAATAGAAAGGTAATTTTGCTGCTGGAATAATGGAAATATACAATTTACCAGAAATTGTCTCCCTTCAGGGGTTAGAGATAACACTGTAATCTGAAAGCACAAAGTAATTACCACTTAGAAGATGTTTCTATATATTTACTGTGTTAAATTATATTTCTACTATTAACTGCCTATACAATTACATAAATACCAGTGGTATTGTAATATTCACAGAATATGCAGACAACATTCATGTTGGACATATTAAAACACCAACTTATTTGTCTTGTATTAAAAAATTACACAGCTAAAAAGCAAGACTAATGACTAATAAACGGTCAGTGTTGACCTTGTTACTCAGTAAAGTAATGCTTTTCTTGTTGCTCATTAAACAATGGTTGTTTCGTTTTTTTCACGCTTAGGCAGCAATTTCTGATGTTTGTATCGTCCTTTTGTTTCACAGACCTATAGGAAGGTTTTTTTTTTCAAGTCAACATAGAAGATGCTAAAGTAACAAAAACAAAAGCAACAACTTATTTTACAGGGACAACAAAACTAATACTAAATCTGACATACAAGTAATTACGATGCTAACCGCTGGGAATTGCAATTACCTTTTTGTAATTTATGAACGCCCTTACAAGTCTGATGAGACGTCTTGTTGTTTTCAATCATGGTTCTATGCACTTGATGTAAAGCTCTTATTTTGGAAGTCGCTTTGGATAAAAGCGTCTGTTAAAAGCCTAAATGTAAT